>ML242369.1:1418-14393 GCA_005239495.1 Nicotiana undulata
ACATACAGTATAGATGCCACGTACGGACTCTCGTCACGTGGTGCGTACGTAGCCCCCTCAACAAGCACAATTAGCAACAAAGAGCCTAGGGGACATTTCCCCCTTACAAAGTTTGGAAAGGAGACTCACCTGGACAAGTACTCCTCCGGCCAACGGACCAAACAACACAACGCACGAATCCTCCGAATCACCCTCGATGGCTCGCAACTAGCCAAAAACACATAATTATATCAATTTAGGAAGATTCGAGGAGGATTTATCAAATATTTCCTTAAAACACATTCTTGACGTACTTTGGAAATTCAACTCCGAGCCTCGGCGTCTGGAAAATTATAATTCTTGAAGAAACGCGCTATACGTCGCCTAAGGATCAAGATTAACTCAATTAATCATCCCTCAATGGCCCAAAAAACCAGAATTCACATTTTCATCAAAACCCTCTATTCTCCCAACAATTTCCTATGAATTTTTATGAATTAGGAAGAGGAAATTCTCAAAGAACGGAAGAAATTGACATACGGAGGGTTAGGGATTCACTTACCTGAGTTTCTAGGCCGAAATACCCGTTCTGGAGCTCTTGGGGTCGTCAACAATGGGGGAAATATGATTTTTGGGAAAGAAATCACAATTTGGGCCTTTTAATGGGACTGCCCAGTAGTTTCCGCACCTGCGGAAAAAGGGCCGCTTCTGCGAAAAAGGCCTGGGCGTTGGGAAAAATTCCCGCACCTGCGGGAAATTGCCCGCATCTGCGATGGCCTGGGCCCCTGGGGAAAGTCGCGCCTGCAGGCTTTTGTCCGCGCCTGCGGAAGGGGATCACCCCTGTGGGTGGAGCCGCACCTGCGAAGGCATTTCCGCTAGTGCGAACCTCGCGCCTGCGGCTCATGGACCGCAGGTGCGGTCACACCAGTACATTCCCACCAGCTATGAGTTTTGCTGGTTTTTGACCCCGATCGGGGTTCGGGAGACCCCTGGGCCCACCCGAGCCCTCGATAATTTATACCAACAAGTCCCAAATCATATGACGGACTTGTTCGAGCTCCCAGAACACTAAAAACATCATTCAAACCAAGAATCACTCTCCAAAACCCCTTAGATCAAACTTAGGATTTCACGAAAAATCAAATGGCTCATCAATACGCCGAACGGGTCTATACTGCTCGGAATGACCCCAAAATTTGCGGACAAGTCATAAATGACTATACGGAACTATCCCAGTTCCGTAATTCCATTCGGACCATGATATCACGAGGTCCAATTCCAGGCTAAATTCCAAATCACATGAAATCCTGAATTCCAATTCAGGTGCCGAAATACTCCCGGGTCATCAAAAACCCAGGGAGAACACATTCCCAAGTCCGAAATCATCATCCGGAGCTGCTGGAGCTGTTAGAACTCGATTCCGAGGTCGTTTGCTCAGAATTCTGCTCGGAGCCAAAATCAGCCAAATAGGTTAGCCTTCAGGAACCAAGTGTTCCTGAACTGGACAAATCACTTCTGAATCTCGAACTACCTGCCCACACAAGTCATAAGGCACGAGTAGTCGCTATGGGAAGAGTCATTCACGGGAACGGAGTCCCAACACACAAAATGACCGGTTGGGTCGTTACACCAAGAATTAAACATGTGCAGTGTGGAAATACCAGCCTCAGTGTGTCAAAGTTCAGAGGGAACTCAAGAGGTTCCCAAAGCAGTGCTCACATTGAGGGGGTGAAACTTAAGAATCTAGGAACAAATTGAGAGTGCTTGACATAGTTTTGGAGAGATTTGAGTAGGAAAACAGTTTAAACAAGAAAGATTGGTTCAAAAATGAGTTTTTGAAAAACAATAGAAGATTTTTATTCAATAAAATAGTTTGGAAAGAGTAGTGCAGAACAAACAACATTCTAATCTCAGGATCAAAACAACACATGTAGAACAAGAACTAAGACAAGATCAGCAACCACAAACATGGTAATGAGGAATTGGGGACAAGTATAGAGCATGTAAGTGTAATCACACAGTAGACAGAGTCATACATGGGTTCAGAGTCAAAGAAATACTAAGGGGATTCAAGGGTCTAAGGTAGGTATTTTAGAACTACACAAAACAAAGCAATCATAAAGTACATGTTGTATTACCACACAGAAGTTTAGACTAATAATCAGAGAAACACAATTGAAGTAGAATCTAAAGGGGGATATAAACATGCTGAGTCTAAGGAAGGGAGCACATTCAGGGACATGCTAATAAGCCATGAAACAGACATATTAGTTGCAAGTTGAACAACAGAACCATAAGTAAAAACAATGTCACGACCCAAAATCCTAACTCAGGTCGTGATGGCGCCCAACAACGGGGTCAGGCAAGCCAACATTTAAACTACTACGGTTCCTTCTCATTTACCTTAAACATATCAATATATATACTAAGTTACAAAGCTTAGGTTATTAACCGATTAGGGGTAATCAACCAGTTTTAAACAAAAACAGTCATAATGAGGTGTGAGTCCAAAATATGCATATATGTACGGATATAATCTACACAAATACTATGTGTGTGCCAGGAACTAGTGTCACGAGTATCACAGGCATACTAACTAGATATACAAAAGATAGAATATACAGTCCACTGTCTGAAATAAATAGACGGGAGCCTAAGCAAAGGAAACTCCGAGGTGCTGCCTGAGGATTGCCAAGAGAAGTAGATCACCGTGAAGTCAGGTCCGCTACAGTCAATATCTAGCTCTGATCTGATAACCAGATGCACCAACCTCAAAACCTGTACAGTTAAGTACAGAAGTGCAGCATGAGTACATAAATAAATATGTACCTAGTGAGTATCCCGTCTAATCTCGAAGAAGTAGTGACGAGAGGTCGACTTGATACTCACTAAGGTCCAACAGGATAATATATGACAAGATATAACGAAATACAATAGGCATGTAAGACTAGGGGTGGGCATAAAATCCGGAAAACCGAATTCCGGACCGAACCGAATTAATTTGGTATTTCGGTTTCGGTTTTTTCGGTACGAAAATTTCGGTAATTCGGTTCGGTATTGTCCAAAACCCAATTTTTTAAAATAATATTTTAGCCCAATAACCTTAAACCCACACCCCAAAAGTCCAAAACACCTATTAATTTAATATTTCTAGTATTACTACTAATATAACAAAAAAAGTGAAATTGATATCTTAAACTCTGAGTAGAAAAGTATTTAGAATCAATAGAAAAGGTTTCCTTTTCGATGACTTATTTTGCAAACTTTAAATTGAAAAGTAATATAGTAATTTCTATTTCAATTTGAATATTTAGCTAACATTATTTCGATAAAGACCATTTAACAAACAGATTCACTGACCATTTTCAGTTTAATGCAAGCTGTATTGGTTTCAAAAGTCGAAGAGCTACATATTTGAATAAGCAGAAGCCTTGTAACATAGATTTGGTTTAAACCGAAACCGTACCGAACCAAAAAAAGAAATACCGAAATATTTTGCTATGGTATTTGGTGTACACAATTGATAAACAGAATACCGAAACGAAATTCTTAAATACCGAACCGAAGTATCGAATGCCCACCCCTATGTAAGACATTGAGTAGCAAATGCGTATCAAGCACAGAAATCCAGGTAACTACTGGAAAATAAATAACAATGTCCACTTTCCTTTCCCCCAATATCTGTCAAGCCAATATCCATGAAACAGTACCAAATAGTCATGCGTACACAGGAATAAGACAACCGGCAGAGTCGTAAGGGATACATCTAAGTACTGTTTGGTCGTAAAGCTTCCCCCGCTCGCAAATCATACCAGCGACTCGGGTGCTAGTATATTCATACAAAATTATCATAAAGCTTCTCCCGTTCGCGAATCATAACTGCGACTCGGGTGCTGACACATATATACCGAATTATCATAAAGCTTCCCCCGCTCTCAAATCATACCTGCGACTCAGGTGCTGACACATATTTATATATATACCGAATTTATCAATAAGCTCAGTAGAGGCTACACTTGTGACAGGGATTAACTAACTGGGAATTCGGATGCAACTTTCCACCATTTTCATACTAGTTCAAGAAGAATAAGCAACTCAAAGTGCGCCTAAAGATACATATAAGGCACATAAAAGCATGCTTGTGAGCCCTATAACTACCCGTCATGGCATAATAGTCGCTACGTACGGACTCTCGTCACTTGGTATGCACGTAGCCCCAACACAATTACACACAGCATATAGAACACCTATGGAGATAATTCCCTCTTACAAGGTTAGAAAGGAGACTCACCTCTTGTCGAATCTACCTCTCGGACCAAGGATGCGCCCGAAACTCCGAACTCTACACCCAAGGAGTCGCAACTAGACAAATATTGCACAAGTATATCAATTAATGTTCACAGTAAGGAAAGTATCCTATTTATTCGATAAATTTCAACATTCTTGAAGAATTCCCAAAATTCAACCCCGGGCCCGCACGCTCAAATTTCGAAAAATTCTTGAAAGAATCACTCACCCATAGCCTAAGGATCGTTAATATACAATTTCTACTTGAATTCATAGAAATAAATGAGTAACTCATCAAATTCCTCAAGAACCCTAAGTTACTACCCAAATTGTGGGTTTTCCACTAATTTAGTAGTAAATTTAACTAGTAATTCATGAATTAAAACTAAACTTAGGGTGGAATTAAATTACCTTACAATGGTTGGTCGTGGAGTCCCTATTCAAAGCCCTCAAGGTTTTACAATGGAGGAAAAATGAGAAAGAAAGTGAAGACTCCCGTATTTAATGAACACACTGCCTGGCTTGTAGTAATTCCGCACCTGCGGCTCGAGGACCGCACCTACGGTCTCGCGCCTGCGAGCAAAAGCTCGCACCTGCGGAGCTGGACAAGTGGGGCTGGGGTCACACCTGCGGAGGGAAGACCGCACCTGTAGCTCCGCTCCTGCGGACCTTTGTCCGCACCTACGATAAAGGAGGGCCTCACCTGGTGCCGCACCTGCGATGCTTGGGACCGCAGGTGCACCAGCAGTTGCATCTGGGCAACCACACCTGTGGTCACACCAGATCAGGTGCACCGGCAGTTGCATCAGCTAGTTTTTAGCCCCGTTTGGTGCCAAGAGGCACATGGGCCCACCCGAGCCCGCTTCCAAATATACCAACAATCCCAAATCATAATACAGACTCGCTCGAGCCTTCGAAACACTCAAAACAACGCTAAATTTCAAAATCACACCCCAAACCCCTAGAATCATAACTTAAGAACTTCAAGATCTTGATTTCTATAACAATGCGCCGGACCGACCTATACCACTCGGAATGACACCAAATTTTTGTAGGCAAGTCATAAATGACATAACAGAACTATTCCCCGTCTCGAAATTTCGTTCAGACCTCGATAACATAAAATCACGTTCCAAACCAAATTTCAAACTTAAGGAAATTCTTAGTTCTATATTGGGCGCCGAAATACTCTCGGGTCATCGAAAACCCGTTACGAACATACGCTCAAGTACGAAATTATCATACGAAGCTAATGGAACTGTCGAAACTCAATTCCGAGGTCGTTTGCTCAAAATGTTGACCGAAGTCAAACTTGGCCAAAAAGGCCACCCTTAAGGAACCAAGTGTTTCTATAACACTCTAAACACTTCCAAATCCCGAACCACCCGTCCCCGCAAGTCATAAATCACTATAAGCCACCACAGGAAGTCTTATTTAGGGGAACGGGGTCCGAATACGCAAAACCGGCCCGGTCGTTACAAACAAACTAAGAACATGATGAATTGATGTAATAAAAGAATCATGTTGTTTCTGAGACTTGAATTGAAATCAGGACATACCAGTATAGGAAATAGTAAACATAGAATGAAAAGAAAGAGAGTAAAGTAATCAGCCTTGGCTTCCAGCCGGCTGACTTAGGATAATAGCAAGTAACGAGCGAGCGAGAGAGAGAGCGAGAGAGAGAGAGAGAGCAGAAGAGAGTATTTGTGATTGTGAGAGAATTTTGAACAGTGTGTTCGTGTCCCTAGTATGTCCTAAAGAGAGAATATATATAATAGTTTGGAGGCTAGGTAAATAAGGTTGGAGTCCAATTGTCCAGTAATCATGGAACTCGAAATCAATTAGTGCAATAATCAGTTCAAGTACTCCCTTAATTAAGGGAGTTAACTTCAAACGGTAATAAACAGGTAACAAGTAAGGAAAGAGATCAATGTGTAAATAAGGAAATAAGTATAGAACAGGTAATTAGTGCTAGGTTCAGAAAGTTTCAATTAAGGAAGCAATGTTAAGAATCAGTAAATAGTGTAGTCAACCACACAATAAGACAGGAAAATAATTCAAAGGTCAGAAATCAGTAAAGGGTATCAATCACAGGAGATTCAGGGATCCGAAATTAGTACTAATTAAGGGAGAGCCTCATGTATTTAAGGGAATATTCAGAATTAGTAGAGAATATCGTGTAAAAATCAGTATAGTACTACTCACAATCATTCAGGGATTCAAGAATGTCAAAAATAGTACTGATTTAAGCGGGATAAACACACATTAGGCAAGAAGCAATAGAATCAAAGGTCCAATAGCATAGCAAAGTAAGAATCACATAGAATCAGGGATTCAGACCAGAACATAGTATTAATTAACATGACATTATGAGCATGAGTACAATAAACAGGTAATAGACAAAATCAGAATCACAAGGGTAATCATGATATAGGCAAAAGGGAATAGTCAGAAACCCTAATAAGTACGGTAGGGTAAAATCACAGGAAGAATCAAGGGTTACTTATGGGGAAACAGACACACATACAAATCGAAGGAACAAATCGATAAAGACATACTCAGGATTAGAATACAATGTTTAAACTAAAGTTTTAACATAATAAATCGTAATTAAAAGTGATATTTAACAAAACCGTTTAAGCAAATGAGAAAAATCACAGGACAACACTTAAACTTTGAGGAAATCGTTTTTGAAGAAAAGGTGTTAGAAACCCTAGTTGGAAGTGAAGAATCGCTTAGGGAAAATAGAAAACCTTTAAAGAAACATCATGATAACTCGTAATAGGCATAGATCTGTTGTAGATCTAAAAGAATCGGAAGTTTCAAACATTAGGATTTTACAGAAAACCTCAGAGAAGATGGGAAGAACCTCGAACAACACTGGCTCGAGACTCAAGGGTCATAAACCTTATTCGAAATCAAGCTTTGGAGGCTTGAAGTAAACAGGAACACAATGGGTGTGAATAGACAGGTCCTCGCCCTTTGAGGGCCTTAGGGATGACATTACCGGCATAAGAGAGCCATGAGAAGCAGGGGGTGGTGAAAGTTTCAAGGTCTCCGACGAGGGGTGGCCGGAGAAGATGAAGAGAGACATCAGAAACTGAAGAGACAGAAGTCTCTAGAAGAGACTAGAGAGAGAGAGAGAGAGAGATCAGATTAGAGAGATGTGAGTCGGTGAGAAATGAGAGGGGTTGGGGGGGGGGGGTAGTTTGAATTAATTAAGGAAGGTGAAATCTGGGCCGTTGATCTAATTTGATCAACGACTCAGATAGATCCGAGGGTTGGGTCGGGTAGGATTTGGTTTGGGCTGGGTATGGAATTGGGTTATTATAATCTGATGGGTTTGGGTTAAATTTAGGCTAGAATTTAAATAAAATGTGGCTATTAGTTAAATACCCATAAAATCAAGTAAATAATTACTAAAATAGACAATAATTATGTACAAATGAAATTAATGCCACATAGATGAAAATTAGGGTAATTAGTTAATATAAAAATATAAAAATGATTGATTATCGAATTAAAAATAGCATGAATGCGCAATTAGGCCATGGTTGCAAAATTTGTATATTTATAGTTAAACAGTGCCTAATTGGTTAATTTGTGAATAATTAAATCCTAATAAAATTAAATATGATTAAAAATGTTATATTGAGCTGGGAAATATTTTGAAATTATTTATAATATAATTTATGAATAATTATTCAATACAAAAATACTAAATAAATAGAAAACTGAGTGGATAAAAATACAAAACATTGTGGAAAAACACCACTCACATTAAAATGATTTTAAAAGTAATATGTAAGTTTGAAAATAACTTTGAAGAAAAATTGGGTATCAACAGCGTTTGACTGCATCTGAATTGATTGGTTTCGGCCAAACTTCTCCGTCCATTTCTGCAAGTATAAGTGCTCCTCCTGTCAACACTCTGTGAACCATGTACGGGCCCTGCCAGTTGGGAGAGAACTTCCCTTTTGGCTTCATCATGATGTGGAAAGATTTTCTTTAACACCAGTTGCCCTGGTGTGAATCGTCTCGGCTTAACTTTCTTGTTGAAGGCTTTGGTCATCCTGTTCTGATATAGTTGACCATGGCAGACCACATTCATTCTCTTCCCATCTATGAGAGCTAGTTACTCATAACGACTCCTTACCCATTCTGCGTCGCTGAGCTCAGCTTTTTGTATAATTCTCAGAGATGAAATTTCGACTTTAGCAGGAATAACAACCTCTGTATCGTAAACCAACATATAGGGATTTACCCCGGTTGATGTGCGGACCATGGTGCGATATCCCAATAAGGCGAATGATAAATTCTCATGCCATTGCTTGTTCCTTTCTATCATCTTCCTTAGTATCTTCTTGATATTTTTGTTGGCGGCCTCTACGGCTCCATTCATTTGAGGTCTGTATGTTGTGGAGTTCTTGTGCTTGATCTTGAGAGTTTCACACATAGCTTGCATCAAGTCACTATTTAGATTGGAACCATTATCATTGATGATTGACTCTGGAACTCCAAACCAACAAACAATGCGGTCGGGTTAAAGTCGGCCACGACTTTCGTAGTGACTGCTTTATAGGAGGCTACTTCAACCCATTTAGTGAAGTAATCAATGGCGACCAGAATGAACCTGTGTCTGTTGGAGGCGGCATGATCGATTGGTCCAATAACATCCATGCCCCAGGCGGCGAACGACCATGGTGAACTTGTGGCATTAAGCTCACTTGGGGGTACCTTTATCATATCTCCATATATCTGGCAGCGGTGGCATTTTCGGACGTACTGGATGCAGTCCGTCTCCATAGTCATCCAAAAGTAATCAGCTCAGAGTATCTTCTTTGCCAGAACAAAACCGTTCATATATGGACCGCAGGTCCCAACATGAATTTCTTTCAGTAGTTTTGATGCTTCTTTTGCGTCGACGCACCTTAATAAACCTAAATCGGGAGTCCTCCTATACAGGATTCCTCCGCTATTAAAGAAGTTGTTAGACAATCTCCGAAGTGTGCATTTCTGAGTGGCATTTGCAAGCTCTGGGTACTCTCCTTTCTCCAAATATTCCTTGATGTCATGAAACCAAGAGTTTCCGTCTGTTTCCTCTTCAACATGGGCACAGTAAGCCGGCTGATTATGGATCTTCACGGGAATAAGGTCAATGAGATTTTTTTCGGGATGCTGGATCATTGAGGACAAAGTAGCCAAAGCATCAACGAACTCATTCTGGATTCTAGGGACATGCCAGAATTCTATCTTGGTGAACCTCTTTCTCAACTCATGTACGCGGTGCAGATATTGTAATATCTTGGAATTCTTGGTTGCCCATTCTCCTTGTACCTGATGAACCAGAAATCTGAGTCACCAATCACTAACAGCTCATGGACGTTCATGTCAATGGCCATGTTGAGCCCTAAGGTACATGCTTCATATTAGGCCATATTGTTGGTGCAGGGGAACCTGAGCTTGGCGGATACCGGGTAGTGCTGACCGGTCTCTGATACTAGGACTGCTCCAATATCGACTCTCTTGAAGTTTGCTGCTCCGTCAAAGAACATCATCCAACCGTCGTAGGGTTCTGCAATGTCTTCTCCTACGAATGATACCTCTTCATCAGGAAAATACGTTTTCAAGGGTTCGTATTCTCTGTCCACAGGATTCTTAGCGAAATGGTATGCTAATGCCTGTCCCTTGACTGCCTTTTGAGTCGCATAGATAATGTCGAACTAACTCAGCAGGATTTGCCATTTGGCTAGCTTGCCAGTAGCCATGGGCTTCTGAAAGATGTACTTTAATGGATCCATCCTTGATATGAGATATGTTGTGTAGGCACAGAAGTAGTGCCTCAGCTTCTGCGCGACCCAAGTCAAGGCATGAACTTCTTACGGAGTGAACTTCTTGCTGAGATAGTAAATGGCTTGCTCTTTTATCCCCGTTTCATCATGTTTCCCCAGGACGCAACCGAACGCTCCATCTAATACGATAATGTAGAGTAATAGAGGTCTACCTGGCTCAGGTGGTACCAAGACTGGCGGTGTTGACAAATATTCCTTGATTCTGTCGAAAGACTTTTGACAATCCTCGGTCCACTTAGTTGCGGCGTCCTTCTTCAGCATCTTGAATATCGGCTCATAGATGACCGTAGACTGTGCTATGAATCGGCTGACGTAATTAAGCCTCCCCAAGAAGCTCATCACATCTTTCTTGTTCCTTGGAGGTGGTAGTTCCTGAATGACTTTGACTTTTGACGGATCTAATTCTATTCCCCGACGGCTCACAATAAACCCCAACAACTTCCTAGCAGGAACCCCGAATGCACACTTCGCGGGGTTCAACTTCAGATTGTATTTTCGCAGCCCATTGAAGAACTTCCTCAAGTCCTCTATGTGATCCACAACTTTCTTTGATTTGATAATGACATCATCCACATATACCTCGATCTCCCTATGAATCATGTCATGGAATATGGTGGTCATAGCCCTCATATAGGTGGCTCCTGCATTCTTCAGGCCGAATGGCATCCTCTTGTAACAGTACACTCCCCACGGCGTAATGAACGCCGTTTTCTCAACATCTTCCTCATCCATCCAGATCTGATGGTAACCAGCGAAGCAATCCTTGAATGACTGTAATTCATGCTTGGCTCAATTGTCAATTAGGATGTGTATATATGGCAAGGGGAAGTCGTCTTTGGGACTGGCCCGATTGAGATCCCGGTAGTCGACACAGATTCTAACCTTTCCGTCCTTCTTTGGCACAGGTACACTGTTGGCTAACCATGTCGGGTACTCAACTACCCTGAGAACCTTGGAGTTGATCTCTTTGGTAACTTCTTCCTTGATTTTCAAACTCATGCCGGGTTTGAACTTTCTCAGCTTTTGTTTTTCCGGTGGACACGTTGGATTGGTTGGCAGTTTTTGAGCCACAATGGACGTACTTATACCAGTCATGTCATCATATGACCATGCGAATATGTCATCATACTCTTTCAAAAACTCTGTGTATTCTTTCTTTTCTGGCGGTGACAAATGAATGCTGATCCGTGTTTCCTTGACGTTTTTCGAATCTCCCAGGTTGATAACCTCAGTTTCGTCCAGGTTGGACTTAGGTCTGTTTTCAAAGTTTTATACTTCTTTGACAATCTCTTGGGGTATATCATCTTCATCTGAATCGATGTCCGTTTGTTGCGTTGTCTCATTGCATGTCACAGTCATCGGTTCATCAAGACAAGTAATAGTAATGCTGTATAGATAAAGTAATGAGAGAAAACAGTAGCAATAAATATCGGATTCATAAGAGAAATTAGAAGATGCTTTGATAAATTGAATAACTGTTTTTAACATTAAAGATCTTATTGCAGGAATTGAAAAATGCAGAAAAGGGAAAATCATTTAGTAAATACAATAGTAAGTAATGCTTGTTTTAGCCTTGCTACCCCGAGGCCCGTCGGGCTTTGGTTGTCCTGATAGACTAGTTCTTGAGATATGTCCCCTTGCTTATAGTATGTATGAAAGGGCCTTCCTCCCCCTCCTCCTCGAGAATAACACAACAATCCATATCATTGTCCTCCAGGAACAAACTCCTCATCGCTGCAAGTGCTTCTTCCTCGTCTGATCCATAGATAATGTCGGCTTGCTTGAAGGTCTGCTCCAGATGAGGTATCGGCTGCTCCAAAGGGTAATAGGGACCGTGCCAAGGTGGCGACCAGTCGTTGAATTCCTTCCAAGTGTACTCATACCCCCGACCGAAAGTAGTACCATGTTTCTTGAGATTTATGGGCTTCGTGATCCCTTGGAGGTTCTTACCAAGCCCTTTGCCGGGCTCGTACCCTTTCCAGTTCAGGATTCTATCGATTTTGCTATCCCTCCATTTGTCTTTGTCGATAACATTGACTCGTTCAATATGGTGGCAAGTTCCTCCGCCTAGCTTTCTTTTTCCGTCAATCACTGGGATAGTCTGGCGACTATAAATAGGGTTGCTACCATCGCCAGGAATAATCACCTCTTGGTGGTTCCACTCGAATTTTACCGCCTGATGTAGTGTTGATGCTACGGCCCCAGCAACATAGATCCAGGGTCGTCCCAACATCAGATTGTAAGATGCCGGTACATCTATCACTTGGAAGTCCACCTCGAACCAAGTTGGTTCCATCTGTAGGCATAGACTGATCTCCCCAATAGTAGACCTTTGAGAATCGTCAAAGGCTTTCACGTTGATTTCTCCGTCCTTTATCTCATGCAACCCTTTACCCAACTTCATGAGCGTTATCAATGGGCAAATATTAAGGCTAGATCCCCCATCGATCAAGATTCTTGTGATGAAATAGTCTTCGCATTGCACATTGATGTGCAGTGCTTTGTTGTGCCCCAATCCTTCAAGTGGTAACTCGTCCTTATGGAAGGTGATCTTGTGACTTTCCAACACTGGCCCACCATATTGGCCATGTACCCGCTAGTGATGTTGTTTGGTACATATGCTTCATTCAACACCCTCAATCGGGCATTCCTATGTGCTTCGAAGTTCTGCAGCAAAAAGGGGATGGATATTTGTGCTGGTGTCTTGTTCAGTTGGTCGATGACCGAATACTCCTTAGCTTGTACTTTCCTCCAAAGGTCATCTGGACATTTTTCAGTAAGGGGAGGGGGGGGGGGGGTCGGTGGGGGGTTTCCTTCTTTGGTTTGCCCAGTTGCTAAAGGGGTAAACCCCTCCTAG
>ML242369.1:14455-40950 GCA_005239495.1 Nicotiana undulata
GGGGGGGGGGGGGGGGGGTCGGTTGGCAGTCTGCTTACTTGATTTGGCCAGATGCTCAAGGGTGTAGACCCTACTAGTTCTCGTCATACCCTGCGCTGCGACAACTTCCTTAGACCTGACCTTGCCTTTCCTTCTCGCCTCGACTTTATAGTCCCAAGGGATAGCATTTTAATAGAAGGGTGGCGTGGTTGACATAGCCACCAGAATTGTTGTGGCCATCCTTACTTCAAATGGAATGTGTGTTCGGGGTGGTAAGACTGCAACCTCGATCGGTGCCGATGCATTTGCTCGACGTCCTCAGATGGTTGAATCTGGACTATGATCGGGTTGAGGGTGACTGCAGGTTTCTTTGGGTCATCGCTTTCTGCGATCAATCCGATTGATCCCTCGGGATCCCAATCATCTTCTATTTCAAACATATGAACACCTCGACCCTTATGATCTGGCAAAGGATTGTTGCGGACGTTTGGAGCGAGATGTTTTGCCATAATAATCTTGTTATCAATTAGGAACTGTATCTTGTCCTTCAGAGAGCGACATTCATCGATGGTGTGCCCATTCATGCCGGAATGGTATGCACAAGATTTGATTGGGTTAACCCATTGAGAAGGGTTCTCAGGGGTGGCAGCAGGGGTAGGTATGACGTAACCATCAACTTTGAGCTTCTCATACAACTGGTCAATGGGCTCGGCTATGATGGTGTACTATTTTGGAGGGCGACGATCAAAGTTAGGACGAGGCCTAGGGAAGTTTTAACGGGTAGGGGGTGATTTGGTAATGAGATGGCTGGGAATTTTAAGTATTGTAGACGGGAGTGGGTTGTGAGTATATAGGTGAAGTAGGTTGATATGTGGGTTGTGGAGATTGGTAGGCGGGCGGTGGAGTTTGGTAAGTGGGTGGTGGAGTTTGGTAGGAAGGCGAGGGTGCTTGGTAATTCGGGGTTGGCTGGTATGTGAGTGGAGGTGTTGGGTAAGTTTGGAATTTGAGTGGGTATTTGGCTCTTTGTGCAACCATTATAGTTCCCTCGTCTCTTTTCTTAGACGCACCACCGGACTGCAAAGCCTTGTTTGTAGCTTGAAAGGTTTCAAAATTTGTAACCATGCCACTCTTGATACCTTCCTTAATCCGCTCACCTAATTTGATAATGTCGGAGGGCTTGTGATTCTCCACCATCATCAATCGTTCATAATGTTGCGGGTCCTGAGCCCGGACAGAGAATTTGTTCATCTGCTTTTCCTCTAAAGCAGGTCTGACTTTAGCAGCTTCAGACCTCCAGTGAGTAGCATACTCGCTAAAGGTTTCTGTGGGTTTCTTCTTCAAGTTTTGGATGTAGAACACATCTAGTGTGTTCTATGTGTTGAATCTAAACCTGTCCATGAAGTCAGACGCCATACCTACCCAATTCGACCATTTCTTGGGGTCTTGGATGATGTACCAAGACAGTGCGTCTTCCTTCAAATTCCTCATGAATAACTTCATGCAGATCCTTTCGTCTTTTCCTACGCCAACCAATTTGTCACAATAGGTCCTCAGATGGACCCTTGGATCACCAGTACCGTCAAACATTTCGAACTTTGGAGGTTTGTACCCCTCGAGCAGTTCGACATCAGGTTGTATACAAAGGTCTTCATAATTCAACCCTTCAATTCCCCTAGTTCCTTCAACGCCCTGAACTCGGCTGGTCAGTTTCCTAAGCTCCTCAACCAAGTTTTTGATAAGTAGTTCTTTTTCATCAGACTCGGACGAGTGTGAGATTGGTGGAGTGGAGTGGGTCATGGTTTCCACATAGATGGGGTTGTTATAGGCGTGTACATGGTCTTTTGTGGGGTTATGAGGTTCCAGGATAAGCGATGGAGTGTTGTTGTGGCATGTATTGCATTGTGCTGGGAGAGTTTGGTTCTTTGGCAGAGTGGCGTGATGATGAGTTGTGGGATGATTCTGTTGCCTTGGGATATTCTGTGGAGGTGTAGGGTTTTGAGAATTTGTAAAGTTGATGTCTGAGATGATAAGGGAAAATGACAGGTTGGCCAGATCCCGGACCTGATCGAGTTCTTCTTGAAACTTCAGCAATTTCTGTTCTAGTGGTGACATGTTCTCATGCAAGACCTGAATACATCGGCCGTCAGTGGACTCTACTTGTTCAACCATATTTTCCTTCCTGATGCCGCTGGATTCTGCCATCTTACTCTTGCCTTTGTTTCTACCTTTAGGAGGACTAGGAGGAGGAGTAGGCGGAGGACCCCTGGATCTTGTGCGGTAGGCTGATGATGCCAGAATGCACGAACTAACCTTTGGGGAGGGGAATAATAAAGGAAAAGAAACAAAACAAAAAGGTAGCCAAGTTAGTGAGGATTATGAAAAATATTGCAGTATTTAAACACGTAATGCGGAAATGTAAAGAGTGTCCTAATTTGGGAACCTCTTTGTGCCCGAGGTAGGCCTAGCGACAAATTGATTTGGAGAACTTAAAATGCTAAATGCCTCATTTTATTGATAAGAAAAATAGAAAAATCCAAAACGGCACTAAATGAACGGAAGATAAAAGTCACTAATGGCCATCGACCTTATTACATCAACAGAGAAAAAAAAGACATTCCTATCTACTTGATCCTAGAAGGACCTTCCCCAGATTCGACATTCATGCTTCCCTCGAGCATCTTTCCCAGCTCGCGAAGTCCCAACAGCAGGTAGGTTCTGGCTAGATATCCTTGTTTAACCAAAGAATTAGATCTTTTGACCAAAGCTATTTTTAGGATGAACGCAGGTTACTGATAATCAAGGAAATAGTATTAAATAAAGAAGTATAAGTAAAAGGCAATAGTGTGATACGCAGAAAAGTAAAGTATGTTGTATTCGCAATCCAGATGATCTTTACAAGTTATATTCCTTTCCTTTATATAGAGATTTTCTTAATATAACGTCTGATTCTTGCAATGATCGCCTATTAATGACTAATTATTACATTAATGAGACGTTACAAAGGGTAACCGTAACTATTGCATGAAGGTTACATAACGTATGGATCATTAATTGAGGATCCTTGAATTTGCCCGTAGCTCTGTCTGGATTCACTCTAATCGTGTCTTTTCCCCGTCTTAATCAGGTTGAATTTCTCGTGGCTGATGAACTCGAAGGTTTATTGATCAGTGCCTCTTTGTTCCGTACGTCTTTATAGGACCATATCCAGCTGTTGCGTTTTCCTTGGTCCACGTAGCCGGCTGAGTTGTCTAGAATCAACTTACGTGTGAGACTCTTTTTTACCAATATAGATAGTCCCCCCCACTTACCATTTATTTATCTATTTAATATTTGGTAAGTGGATACGCATTTATGGCGGGAATATTTTGCCGCCGCTTAACCTCGAAACATAGTATCCTTCTCTGAAACATAGGCGTCGTTTGTCACTTCCATTTAATGCTCAAACCATGTGTCCTTCTCGGATTGGTACTGTAGTTACTCGGCGCCTTTTAGGGCTTTTGCGGTTGTGTCAGCCCCGAAGTGACACCTTCAATTATGAATTTTCATCATTATTCTTTTCATGTTTGACGGTTGTCCTCAAGTATAAATACCTTTCTTCTTTTCTTTGCTTCCACGAAACATTTTCTAACTTGTCTCTTTTACTTGTAAAGAATTTTTTCTTGCCTTTGTTAACATGTCTTCTTCAAACCAACCCAAAAGAGTAATAGATGTTGAGAATTTAACACCATCTTCTGCTCCGACTAGGAGTCGGAGGGGTGGTAGACTAAGGAGTCTAGGATCCACTCCTTCGAGAGGCTCTTCTTCTTCTCAAATAGTCTCCCCTCCTTCTGCTAGGTCTCTAGTTTCTCCGAGGGCTAGGGCTTCCCGGTATTTGTCTAGAGGTAGAGATGAACATCTTCGTGAACCAAGAGTTGATGAAATTATTCCCGCTGAGTTTGTCTTTACTAGGGACAATCAAGTTCTCATAGATCAGTCTTCTTCCCTTGATAGCATTGAGAGGTATCCAACCCTTATTACTGAAGGTCAGATTTCCCTTGTTCGTAGGAAGTGTTTTTGGAGGTCTGACTTCCCTGTCTATATTCCGAATAGTAATCAAAGAATAATGTCTTACAAGACGGGATATTCTTTTGTTTATACGTACCCTTTTACTCTAGGGTTTAGACCTCCCATTGATCCAGTCATAATTGAATTATTCCGTTTCTTCAATATTTGCTTAGGGCAAGTTGGTCCGCTTGTGTGGCGAGTTGTCGCATGTCTTAGGAGTTTAGCTTCTTTAGCCTCAGTTCCTTTTACTTTTAACCATCTTATTCATCTCTGCTCTCCTGCCTTATTTCCTCATGGGGTTTTTACTCTGGCTTCCAGGAGTAAAAGAGTGTTGCTAACCCCTGGAGATGATAAGGACAGAGGTTGGTATTCCGGTATGTCGCTGTGCCCACTGTTGGTTTAGTGGGTGAAGATAATCTTCCCTTCCCTGAGAAGTGGAATCGTGCACGTGAGTATATTTTAGCTCACATCTATTTACTTTTCTTATTTCTGACTCGAGATGTTTTACTAACACCGTATCTGTTTCTTCCTTTCTCAGCAATCATGGGCACTGTTGAGAATGTCTCCGGTATCTGTGACTGGGTAGAAAAATTGTTTTTTGTTGCTCCTTTAGAAGAAATATCTTGGAAGTACTTCGCTGGGAAGTAAGATTGGCAAGTGAAGACCCACGATAAGTGAAGCTTTTGTTTCTGCTTCTTTCCTTACTTGAGCCTTTTTGCTTTTTTTCTTAACCTTTTCCTTTTTGATAGGATTTTCTGCTCGTGGGGTATCTGCTACGTCTATTCCGAAGATGTCTTTGGCCCAATCCCAAGAGATTATTGTTGGTTCGTCTTCCTCGAAGAGGAAGGTTGGTGAGTCTCGATCTGTAGAAGAAGAAGAGGAGGAGGAGGGTGCTTTGGTGCACAGGTCATGGAGAAGGCGGGTAATTTCGGATGATGAGTCTACGCCCATGACTTTGCCTTCCGTGTCTGAAGTCAGAACCTATACCTCTGAAGATGATTCACCTTCCCCCATTCATGAATCTGCAGATTATCTGTTCCATGAAGGCTTTGGACTTGCCTCTGATGAAGTCCCCTTGTGTGTCTTTCCCGCTTATTTAAGAGAAGTTGTTTCATCTGCTCCTAGTTTCTCCTCCTCTCCTTTGGCTATTACTGCTTCTATTGTTGTTTTGCCCGTGGATTACTCAACTCTTCAATCATGTGTGCTTGCTTCTTTGCCCATGGCTTCTCCATCTCCTCAATCCTCCGTTCCTGTTGCTGCTTCACCTCTGCCTGCTTCCATGCCTTCCATAAGGGAAGTAGGGTCTTCCAGCAGGGAGATGCGGCAAGTAATAATAGAAGTTCCGGCTGAGGGGAGTCTTTTCAAGAAAATGGGTGATCCTGAAGTGTGGCTTAAGCCCTTGATAGGTCCCACGGAGAAGTCCAAGCTAGCTAGCCACAATGCCCTTACATGGGCCAATGAAGTTGTCCATACCTCTTTGAAGGTATGGTGCAGTTTATCCCATTTCATTTTCGTATATGAAATTTATCATATCAAATTGGTTTATTTCTTGTATATTAATCTTATTGGCATGGAGATCATGAAGAGCATCTCAAATATGGATCAGGAGACAAAAGGGTTGCGGGCTGATATTGATAATTGGAAGGCACAGTATGACAGTTTACAGACTGACATGGATGCCCTAGAAGAGGAAATGAGTACCTTGAAGCGGCATATAAGAATCATGGAAGCAGAACTGGCAGTGGATGATACGCTCAAATTACACCTTAAAAAAATGTAAGTGATCGATGTCAAATATAGTAACCCAACAAGGTTGGGGTCGAATCCCACAGAGAACAATATGGAGGCGATTAGGAATGCAAGAAAATTATCACTTTATCGCGCAATGCCAAACAAATAAGATTTTGGTTATGATAATGTTTTTAACTAGATGCAAAAATATAAACTAACCTAGAAAGAAAGTAAAATGATCAATGACAACAAGTATGGATGCTTCGGGAATTACACTCAAGTAACGATCCAATGTATTTCACGATTTTACAAATATGAGCGAGTTTATATTAATTAGCCACGAATAATAAATTTTAATTAGATTTTTCCAAAGACTAAGAAGACTTCCTAATTAAATTATTCCTAACCCAATTAAGAGAGTAAGCACACCCGGATATGGCTACAAGTAGTTCAATCCTATCCCTAGGTAGAATCTATAAAATGAGGGTTAAAGCCTCAAGTTCTTGTTAATTAATCTTTTCCAAACCCAAATTATCTTTTCCAAAATTAATTCGGAGTTAATGGGCGAGTCCTAGGGTTAGATAATCCCTTTGGAAACATTAAAGAACAAGAATAATTAAAGAAATAATAACTCACTTCATAAATATAATAAAATCATTTAATACATAAGCACAACAAGGTATTTAATCCACACTTTAAATATGTAAATTTCCATAAACAAAATTCAAGTGTTGAAAATAAATACATACACTTAAATATTCAATACAATACAAGAAAATGAAGAAACAAACATGAATGGGTAAAAAAACCTTAACCACAAGAGTGAAATCTTCACAACCCAAGTGTGTGTGCAAACCCTAGCTTCGAGACTTGTTCTTATCTCTCAAAAATATATTTACAAAGCCAAAAAAATTGTCAAAAGATTCAAAACATATCTGTCAAGTCGTGTATAAGAATGGGTAGGGGATAAAAATGTGAAATGCCAAAACTGCCCAAAATTCGCCCAGATTCAATGCTTTGCGATCGCAGAACTATGATTGCGATCGCGTAGGCCTAGGTTCTGAACATCTGTGATCGCGTGAACACATCTACGATCGCGTTGAGTCACGTCTCTAGCTTCTGCGATCGCGTAGCACACTTCAGAGCAGGTGCAATATTTCTTCTCCGCGATCACGTAAACAACTTTGTAGTCGCGGTTCACAATCTCCTTGACTTCTCCGATCGCAGACTAAACCTTGCGATTGCGAAGAACATCTGGCTTCAGTCGTTTTCCATCATTTTTTCCCATTTTGACTTGATTTCTTCCGTTTCTTCTCCAAATCACATAATACTTGAAAATTGCCAATAATCCTTAGAAAATGCCCTAGTTTTCGATAAAAAATATACCAAAGTCTAAATATTGAGAGGAGATAAGTTGGTAAAATACCAACTCATCAAACCCCCAAACCTAAACTATTGCTTGTCCTCAAGCAATTTAAAACTAAGAACACATTTATGCAAATCATCACTTAAGCCCCATGGCATATCAAGTATCATTTCAAGTCAAAAAAGGGTCAATTCAAGCTCAATCTAATGACTTTGGTTGGTACAAACAATTAATCCAAGGCATATGAATCACTAACTTTTTGCACATTTTGTTTCATTTTCAAAATACCATATTATTCAAAGTAACAACCAAGCATGACACTAACGATTCAAAATTTGTCTCTCTATCACTATTTTCTTCCCTCGCTCATTCCTCCCAATTGAAAATGGGATTAAGTTCACAACTCGAGCCTCATGTGCCCTCACACTTTAAGAGAGAGTCCCACACTCGCAAATTGCAATTCAAAATATAGAAGGGATGTCAAATAGAAGACTCAACTCTCTCACACACAAAGATATTCAAATGCACACAAGTAGTACCATAGGCTTTCCCTTCATGTATTTCTCCACTAATGTAAACATACTTGGTTCAAAATCAATTAGGACTTAAAGGGTTGTAGTTTAGGCTTTTGGTAAAAGTATGGCATAATTTGGTAAAAGTGACTCAAAACCTCCCTAAGCACTATACTTTTTCACAATTCAAAGTCCACTTCCTTCAAGAATTTTTTTTCACCCTTTCTTCTCTTTTTTTTTATTCACCTAGTCTTCCATTTATTCAAACTTTCTTCATTATATTTTTTTTACAACACTTTTCTCCCTCTTTTTTTTTTGAGAAGCTTCCATATCACAACTTTTTCAACTTCCACCTCCAAACTTAGGCTTTTAGCCTATATTCATACTTTAAATTACTTAGGGAGGTATGATTCTACAAAAAAATCAATAAGAAGCTTGTAACATGGTTGCCAAAGAAAAAGTTAAAAAGCTCGAAAGGGTTGACTAGAGAAAATATTCATGGGTAGGAAATTTAGGCACACAAAAATGGTCCAAGGAAGGCCTAATATCATTTTTCAACCCAAGTTAGTCTAAGATTTCGCCTTGAAGCACATTCCGGGCAAGTTCTAGACTACAAATGATGCAAAAGAATTTTTTAACTAAAGCTTACCACACATGGCACATGAAAACTCAAATGGAATACAAAATCCAAAGTTCAATTGGAACCAATGAAACTCAAGGAAGTCATATATAGCCTAAAAAGCTATTTAGTCAATCAAATAGCCAAAATTAGAATCTAAAAATCACAACAAGGAGCATTCTTATTGTTTCATATATATATCTCTCTTATTTATTTATTTGAAAGCTCAAAAATTTCATATGCCAAGGTTTAAATCATATTGGTACCAAACAAGTTACATGTTGGCTTATGGGCACAAGATTACACCCCCAAAACCAATTTATTCACACCTAACTACTAAACTAACTACTAAAAAAAAACTAAACAAGAATAATCCCTTAAGAAAGTTGTCACGCCATCCATCATAGGGAAAAGTCACCCGGTTCGACGAAAATCATTTCCTTGGAAAAGAACCGAGATAGAAAGAAAAACCAAGGAATAATGCTACTATATATAAACAAAAATAAACACCAAAACAAGAAAACTATAAAAAGAAAGAGAAAATTTTAACTTAACAAAATATCATTAACATCCACCATTCTACACAAGTTCATAGTCCATCAAAAACAAAGATTCCAATGTTTCACACAATCATATAAGGGCCACCCCCAACCTAAAATATTGCATGCTACCCAATGCAACTATGCAAGATAAGAAGAAAATGAAGGAGGTGCTCCCTGGGTGGTATCATTCATCACTATAAGAACTGGGAGGTGCAGCTCGAAATCCTCATCCTCGGCCTCGTCCGGGCCACAGAATTTTCTCAACGTGCTCATGATCTTGGAGAGGAATTTGCTCTTCTTCTTTTCGTGCTCCTTCTGCTTCTTCTGCCTCCTTTCGATCTTTCCCAGCTTGCCCTTGATGGAATGTTGTTCCCTAGCAAGGCCCGCTACAGTCGGGAGTCGTACCTAGCTAGATGAACCTGCCGAAGTGTCCTCTCCGGGTGGTGCAGAAGGAAGGCCAACTACAAGCTTACGGACCTGTGAATTCATTCCATAGACCTGTCTAGAAATGTACCTAAGAGTAAGCGGCCCCTGCTCCAGTGGGGTGATAGTTGTGGAAGTCCCTGGAGCAGCTGCAGGATCATCAGGTATCTCAATGGTATCAGTGAACTGGCCAAAGGTAGGGGCTGCCACATCAATCTTCCGCTTCTTCTGTGCATTTCCAGGTCCCTTAATCAACAGCGGGTGGATGCTCTTCTCCGGATGTCGCTCCTTTTCTATGGGCTTTGGCACCACCCCGGCATCGTAGCACATCTGGGTGATCAAGGACGGAAATAATAGGCTCCTGGTCCGCACCGCTACCACCTCTTCTATTTCATCAACAATGATCTGCCCAACATTCACCGGGATGCCCTCCATGATGGCAGATATCACTCGCGCCTTTTCAATTGTTACCTCAGTCTCATTCTTGGAAGGTATGATGCGAGCGCAGATGATGGAGAGGCAAGTTTTGGCCTCTACAGTAAACTCTGAAGACTCGATCCTGGAGTGAATTTTGATCCAGTTGGGTACCTATCCCCCATGCAAATGATCAATGTACCACTGGATACCCACTTCTTGGGCTTGATCTCTGTAAAGCTGGTTGTCGGTATTGGGTAGATGGTAGTATATGTCGATTGCCTTGGAAGCCTTAAGTTGAAGAAATTGAGTAAGATTGGAATCTGAGTAAACGACCTCAGAATCGGGATATGAAGGTCCCAGCAGGTTCGTATGATGATTTCGGACTTGGGCGTATGTCTGATCGGGTTTTGGATGACCCAGGAGTGTTTCGGCGTATCTTATGGAAGATAGCATTTTGGAAGGATTTCATAAATTTGGGTTGTAAGGTATCTCAGTGTTATAGATGTCCGTTCGGGGTTCCGAGTCTGGGAATAGCTTCGTATGGTGATTCTGGAGTTGGGAGCGCGATCGGAAGTGAATTCGAATGTCCGTAGGTTATTTTGAAGCTATTTGGCTAAAGATAGAAATTTGAAGGTTTTTGAGAAATTCGAACGGAAGTGGAAATTTTGATATCGGGGTTGGAATGTGATTCCGGAAGTTGGAGCGTGTCCGTAATTTTGAATATGACTTGTGTGCAAAATTTGGGATCAATCGGACATTATTTGATAAGTTTCGGCATCGGATGTGAAAGTTTAAAATTTCAAAGTTCATAAAGTTGAATTTTAGTGCGATTCGTGATTTCGGCGTTGTTTGATGTGATTTGAAGCTTCGAGCAAGTTTGTGGGATGTTATGGGACTGAGTCGTGTGATTGAACGAAGTCCCGGGGCCTCGGGTGAATTCCGGGTGGTTAACAGATCAAAATTTAGGTTGAAGAGGAGCTGAAGCTGCTGGTGTCTTGTGCGACCGCACCTGCTAGGATTTGGCCGCAGGTGCGGAGTCGCAGGAGCGACCTTGGTGTCGCAGGAGCGAAGGTGGCTAGGCTAGGCTGGGACCGCAGGTGCGAGGAAATTTCCGCACATGCGAAGGCGCAGGTGCGGAGAATGGATCGCAGATGCGAGTTTTGAATGGAGTCGAGGAAGTCGCAGGTGTGAGAGTCTGGGCGCACATGCGGAAGTGCAGGTGCGAGAGGTGGACCGCAGGTGCGGATATCGGGCCTGGGCAGATTGTTTTTAAACCGAGGAGTTTTCATTTCTTCTCCAAAATTCACTTGGTGTGGGCGATTTTGAGGAGCTTCAAGAGGGGATTTTCATCAAGCATCAAGAGGTAAGATATTTCTACTTACTTCCAAGTTAAATACAAGATTATTACATGGATTTAACATGAAAATTTGGGAATTTTGAAGAAAACCTAGAATTTGTATTTTTTGATTTTTACCCCGAATTTGAGCATTAAATTAGGAGTAAATTGTATGTTTGAGCTAGTAAGGCTATGGGTAGAGTTTATCTTCGAGAAATTTCGGAATCCGGGCACGTGGGACCAAAGGCATTTTGGTCAATTCACTGAGCGAAGTTGGAAAATTATATAATCTGAATTTTTAGCAAATAGTTGGGTATATTTTCATTGGTTTATCATCGTTTGCGTAGCTTTGGAGCGTTGCGCATCGATTGGAGTCGTCGGGAGGACTTGGAGGCCGTTTATGGAATTTCGGAGCGAGGTAAGTCTCCTTTCTAACTTTGTGAGGGGGAATTTTCCCCATAGGTGAACTAAATGAAAATATGATATTATTTGCGGGGGCTACGTATGCACGAGGTGACGGGAGTCCGTGCGTAGCTAATGTTATGCCATGTCAGGGTAGTCTAGGATCCACTAGCATGCCTTATGTGTCGTACATGTGATCCTATCATAATGTTAAGCTGATAATGCTATTGAGTTGGTACTTTATTTTCCTAAAATGTTGGAGTGTACTCTTCTTAATTATTTGGAAAGAGGATTGATTTCCCCATGGATTATTGTGTTCCTGGCAAGGTTATTTATGGAATATTGTTAAACTTGGCAAACGAATTTCCAGAAAAGTATTCTAAATACTATCTTCATGTTTAATTAAGGAGAATTTTATCACTTCTATGAGAAACTGCCTTCTTGAATAAAATATGGATCTTTTATATGAATACGTGTACCTATGAGCACCTGAGTCGCATGTATGATTCGCAAGCAGGCTAGCCGTATTATTATTATTTTTAATGCGGCATCGCATGATCGATTCGCGAGCAGGAAAAAATAGATGCATCTATGGTTCGGGTCGATCGACCCTTCCGCAATGCACAGTTTATTATTTGTTGGTCCGCGTCGTTCGACCCTCAACATATTTGTTACGCATCATAAATGTTGCGTATCTTCCTGTGGTTTATACATGCTTATTGGCCTTAGCATATTTTGAGATTTCCAGTTAAAAATAATGAAGGAGGATTTATGTGGAAAAATGAGGAATAGATTGATATTTATTAATGTTTCTTACCTCCTATTGCTGTTTAATTGATCATTGTACTAAATGCTTCGCACCTCACTTGAATACATTTAATTTTCCTATAGCAAGTGTCAAATTCGACCTCTCGTCACTACCTCTCTGAGGTTATGCGGGATACTTACTGAGTACACGTTGTTTTCGTACTCATACTACACTTCCTGTGCATTTTTGTTGCACTGGTACACCCTTAGCGATGGTTGACTTGGAGACTTAGACGTGCTGCATTATCCAGTGACGTTCCGCAACCGACAGAGTCTCTCTCTCTCTCTCTCTCTCTCTCTCTCTCTCTCTCTCTCTCTCTCCTGTGTATTGTATGTTTATTTTAAACTCTTGTCCAAGTTGCATTTCGGACAAGTTTTGTAGTAATTGTATAAATTCTTAGAAGTTGCTCATGTACTTGTCACCGGGTTCTGGGGATGTGTTGGGATTTATTCTATTGAATTGAATTGATTCTCCGTCATATTTAAGTTACGAAAATTTATTTAATTGATTATGAAATGTGAGAATAAGGCAACGGTTTCGAAAATGTTAAGCAGGAGAATAGTTCAACAAATTTGGGGGTTGGCTTGCCCGACAATGGTGTCCGGCGCCATCACGACCTATAGATTTTAGGTAGTGACAATATGGTATCAGAGCCCTAGGTTACCTTAGGTTTCACGAGTCATGAGCAAGTCTAGTAGAGTCTTGCGGATTAGTACATAGACGTCTGTTCTTATCTTCGAGGGGCTACATGGCTGTTAGGAGTACTTCCCTTCTTGATTCCTCATCGTGCGATTTAGTTCCTTTGAGGCTTGTGCCTATGTTTCTTCCTACTCAATCTTACACGCCGCGAAGCGCTTGTATGAATCAAGGATTTGAGGAATTTTAATGATACTATGGATGTGGTGCATGATGTTTCTCCTAGCATAGTTGATTGATGCTTTGCTCAGGTGGTTATGAAGCTTACGAGTGGTTATCGCGCGATGTTGATATGATGGTAGAATGCTTGCCCATGTGTTTGGGTGATGAATGAATCGAAGGGAGGTCTTCTCAGAGTGTGATTTCGAGATTTCAGTATTTTAATTCTGGCGAAGGAAAGGCATTTGGATTATCAAAGAACAGGTTTTGGGGATGATAAAGTAGTAAGACTTGGTGATTCAAGTGAGGTGGAGTACTCACCTGTAATAAGATATCAACGTCATTGATCGAATGGAATGTGTTAAGTTTGTCAGTGCTATGGTTTCTTCGGTTGCTTGGGGTCAGAGTATTGTGAAGAAGTATTGAAGGATGCGGTTGGTAGAGACCTGAGGTGCAGAGGTTCAGTACTGGATAAGTATTGAGAGTGAAGGTGACTCGAGGAAGATGATCTTCGTAAAGATTTAAAGTTGTGGTGATCTACTGGTTTAAGAGCTACGGAGAATGGTATTGAATTGAGGTAGCAAGAGGGCATCATACGATGAAAGAAGATATGTGAGAAGTGCTAGGCGGTGGTGTCAATTCTAAAAGATCAGGTGTAAGGAAAGGAAGTCAGGTAGAACTTAAGGGAATGAGTTGGGTTAAGTGGGAGAGCGGCAGCATGGTGGTGAATCACAAGATGTGGTAGCGCATTTAGTATATGTCCAGGAGAAGCGGACGGATCGGTAAGGTTGGTGAGCAGGTACATGCTTAGGATGGGGGTCTTGATATTGTAGAGAGTGTGAACCATAGCGTAATGGTGGGTGTTAGTTGATACATTTCCTCGGGTGGGTTGTCTTCTATGAGTAGGTTAGCGGTGGTGGAGTTAGGAAGTTCTGTGAGGGGTCCTAGTGGCTAGTCGGTAGGAGGTAGTACGTGCGAATGGTGCTAGAGGATCCAATTATTTAAGGAATACTAACAGGAGAATTCGAAAGAATTGGACGGATTGGTTGAGCAAGATTATGTTAACAAAGGAGGAAGGATCTCAGCATGGTCTAGAGTAGTGCAAGGAGTAGCCTCGGGCTAAGTGGGGGAGTTCCACCACCTGCAGTCGGGCGTAGGATTGTCTTCTCATGGGGTTGCGGATGTGTCGGCATATTGGCAAGTTGTTACAGCTAAAGAGAAAGGAGTAAAATGGTGATTTTTCGTGGGATTGGATGAATGTGTGAAAGGTTGACCCTGTTGGACTGGGGTTAGGCTCTAGAAGATTTAGAATTTATGCTTAAGTCATAGGCAAGTTGTAAGGGTAGTGACTCAGTCACGTACTTCATTAAGAGGATGTTCGTGTGCTAGAAGGGCCTTGGAGTTGATTGTATTCGGGGCTAGTCAGAGTGGGTGACTCTTAGCGCGGTCCTAGTAAATTCGAAAATTTGAGTACGCGGAGTTTAAGGGTTGAAGACAACAGTATGATTAAGAATTTAGCTTTCGCGGCGTAATTTCTGAGAAGGGATGGGAGAGAATTGTTGGAGTGTTCTATGTCATTTTCAATGTGCAGAATGGTATTGGAGGAGTAAGAGAAATAGACTCCGGGTTGTAGAAATTTTACTTGGAGGGTATGAGACGGGTTGCGGGATTTAGGCAACATGGTCTCGTGAATCAAGGTCACTCGGGATGAGTGAGGGTTGAGTTTGCTATGAGTTGAAGGAAGTTACTACTAATTCTGAGGCAACTAAAGATGATTAAAAGAAGATAGATTGGTTAGCCATGGTTGAAATGGCACATGTGCAACAGTGATTAGTTTTTTCGGTGTGATTGAGTATGTGTGTGGTTGTGCAGATGCGTGTGGGGCATGTGGGCCGTCGTAATGAAATTCATTTAGGAGCATTCAAGTGTTATGTCCTGTCAGGTGTAGGCGGATTTCCGGAAGGTTTATGGTGGTTCAAGACACTACTTGAGGAATTGCATGTACGGTGATGGTAAAAATTCACTTGTGTGTTGTTATGGTTCTCACAAATTGAGGCGAGTAAAAGGTTTCTATAAGTGATGAAGTATTCACCCTGATAGTGGTTCAGGAATTATGATGGGATTCCAAAGTTATTTCGTATCGGTATGTTAGGTGCAGTAAGCAAAATGTAACTGGAAGTAAGAGTCGGGATTACGGTTCGGTATTAACAAGAATTTCATGGGCTCAGAGGAGCAGGAACAAGGGATTTAAATGTTAGAGTAAGCTGGTGCTATCTTCAGTTTCATCTAACATCGGTGTTGGTGAAAGAGTCTTTGTATCCTGGTTATGGGGTTCTTGATTTTTCTTACGATAAGTAAGTGTAATGTGGCTCAATTGGGAATTTATGCCTGGAAGGCGTTCAACTCATTTGGTTGTGGACTGTGGGGTGTTGTCCCGGCTATGACGGTGGATCTTGCGCGTTATGAGAATAAATGAGTTATTGCGACTCCAGGAAAGGCTATCAACCTAGTTCAATACGAGCAGAATCGTCCGAAAGTGTGTGAATGGAATTAAGCAGAATTATGGGCTTCAGGTGAGTCGTATGTGTTCATTTCAGTATAGCGCTCCTCAGGGAGGGGTGTTGGAATATCAGATGTTGTTCCTTCTTCGTCAATCCATGCAATGTTATGATTGTGCCGTGTGAGTCGTGAAACGGCTTGATAATTTCTTATGTGTGGAGATTCCGCATAGTGATGAGGTTATATGAGCAGGATGGCTCTTGAGATGCATGCTATATATCTCACCTTAGTTGTGCTTGAGTTTTGTAGCATATGGTTCTATTAGTCTCCCCAGAATGGTGTCATGCACTTAGCGTGCTTGTGACCGGTATTCAGTAATTTGTAATAGTGAGTAAATTCAGCTCCGTGTATATCTCCTTATGTGAATTTTGTGATGGGACCGGGTGGCACCTGGCCACGGGTATGTTATTCGGATCGGGTTGCACGCTGCAACAATGTGATGATGAGTACGGTTCCATATATTTATTTCCCTTATGTTAAACTTCCTGTATTCTGAGGAAAATTCACAGTTTATTATTTGTTGGTCCGCGCCGTTCGACCCTCGGCATATTTGTTGCGCATGATAAATGCTGCGTATCTTCCTGTGGTTTATACATGCTTATTGGCCTTAGCATATTTTGAGATTGCTAGTTAAAAACAATGAAGGAGGATTTATGTGGAAAAATGAGGAATAGATTGATATTTATTAATGTTTCTTACCTCTTATTGTTGTTTAATTGATCATTGCACTAAATGCTTAGCACCTCACTTGAATACATTTAATTGTCCTATACCAAGTGTCAAATTCGACCTCTCGTCACTACCTCTCTGAGGTTACGCGGGATACTTACTGAGTACACGTTGTTTTCGTACTCATACTACACTTCCTGTGCATTTTTTTTGCACAGGTACACCCTTAGTGATGGTTGACTTGGAGACTTAGACGTGCTGCATTATCCAGAGACTTTCCGAAACCGACAGAGTCTCTCTCTCTCTCTCCTGTGTATTGTATGTTTATTTTAAACTCTTGTCCAAGTTGCATTTCGGACAAGTTTTGTAGTAATTGTATAAATTCTTAGAAGCTGCTCATGTACTTGTGTCACCGGGTTCTGGGGATGTGTTGAGATTTATTCTATTGAATTGAATTGATTATGAAATGTAAGAATAAGGCAACGATTACGAAAATGTTAAGCAGGAGAATAGTACAACAAATTTGGGGGTTGGCTTGCCCGACAATGGTGTCCGGCGCCATCACGACCTATAGATTTTGGGTCGTGACACGATTTAATGTATTTCACGATATTACAAATGTGAGCGAGTTTATATTAATTAGCCACGGATAATAATTCTTAATTAGCTTTTTCCAAAGACGAAGAAGACTTCCTAATTGAATTATTCCTAACCCAATTAAGAGAGTAAGCACACCCGGATATGGCTACAAGTAGTTCAATCCTATCCCTAGGTAGAATCTATAAAATGAGGGTTAAGCCTCAAGTTCTTGTTAATTAATATTTCCCAACCCCAAATTATCTTTTCAAAAATTAATTCGAAGTTAATGGGCGAGTCCTAGGGTTAGCTAATCCCTTTGGAAACATTAAAGAACAAGAATAATTAAAGAAACAATAACTCACTTCATAAATATAATAAAGTCATTCAGTACATAAGCACAACAAGGTATTTAATCCACACTTTAAATATGTAAATTTCCATAAACAAGATTCAAGTGTTGAAAATAAATACTACACACTTAAATATTCAATACAAAACAGGAAATGAAGAAACAAACATGAATGAGTAAGAAAACCTTAACCACAAGAGTGAAATCTTCACAACCCAACTGTGTTTGCAAACCCTAGCTTCAAGACTTGTTCTTCTCTCTCAAAAATATATTTACAAAGCCAAAAAAATTGCCAAAAGATGCAAAAAATATCTGCCAAGTTGTGTATAAGAATGGGTAGGGGATAAAAATGTGAAATGCCAAAATTGCCCATAATTCGCCAAGATTCAATGCTTCGCGATCACAGAACTATGATTGCGATCAGGTCCTGAACATCTACGATCGTGTGAAAACATTTGCGATCGCGTTGAGTCACGTCTCTAGCTTCTGTGATCGCGCGGAAACCTTTGCGATCCTGTAGCACACTTCAGAGCAGGTGCAATATTTCTTCTCCGCGATCGCGTAAACAACTCTGCGGTCGCGGTTCACAATCTCCTTGACTTCTGCGATCGCAGACTAAACCTTGCGATCGCGAAGAACATCTGGCTTCAGTCATTTTCCATCATTTTTGCCCATTTTGACTTGATTTCTTCCATTTCTTATCCAAATCACATAATACCTGAAAATTGCCAATAATCCTTAGAAAATGCCCTAGTTTTCGATCAAAATTATACCAAAGTCTAAATATTGAGAGGAGATAAGTTGGTAAAATACCAACTCATAAGTGAAAAAGGCTTCCTCCAATCAGGCTGATAAGGACAAGAGCATTCTGGAATCTTCATTTGCTGAGCAGCTGTCTCGAGCCTTGGAGGAGATTAAGACTTGAAAGACTTGCTGGGGCAGAAGGAGGAATATTCTGGCGAGCTTGTGCAATCACTCACCCGGACTCAAGAAGAACTTCGTAATGCTTTAGACAGAGTCCAATCTCTGGAAGAGCCGATTGTGCCTTTGAGGCTGCCCATGAAGCTGCAGAAGCGGAGAAGGACGAGTTGAGAGCTGAGCTTCAAATATGGGCAAGATATTATGAAGATCTCGAAGAGGCGGCTGTTGTCGATGTGAGCTGGGCATATATGAATTCTTGCCTTGACACATTGACGGAAATGAGACAAGAGGGTTTCGACCTTAGTGCTGAAATAGCTAAAACTAAGGAGGCGGTGGAGAAGGCTCAACAAGGTCTTAACCTCTCCTTACCAGATGGTGAGAATTCAGCTGCTCGTGCCTCTTCGTCCCAAGTTGCTCCCGTTCCTCCTGCCGATGAATAAGTCAATCCTTCTCCTCAAGAAGATTAAAGTGTTGGTTCATCTCTTCTTTTTTTATTTGTGGTTACCCCAGCTCCACCGGGGGTAAATTTGGATCGTACTAAAGTCCCTAACTGACAACTTAGGGGCACCTTCAGTGTATAAATTATATGCGGCTAAGTACTAGTTAGTACTTAGTTCCTGCTTATCCGCTCTTTTTTGAATATATGCAAAGTATGACTTTTTGTTTTGAGCTTTTGTTTTTACTCTTAAGCCTTTTGCATGTTTTGATTTTTGAGGTTTTTGTTTTACCTCTGAATTTTTGCATGAAGATGCTAAAATCACTCGTACCTTTTCTTAGTAGGCATGGTGTTGTATAAAATATGAGCCTTATTTGTAGTAGACTTTGTTTGTGAAAGAGGGGCCCTTTCTTTTTTACTGGCACTTAATGAAGAAGACGTCTCAACTTCATAATGGTGTTATAATGCAATAGAGTGATAGGAATATTTCACATTTTTAAGAATGCCTCTGAAGAAAGTTTTTCTTTTGAACTTCATGACATTTTACATGTGTTTGATTTATCGTCTATCTTGCAAACTATTTTCATTTAACAGATTTGATATATACTTGTATCTCATAATTGTTTTTCATAGGTAACAGTTTTTTCGAATTAATACAAGGAAACAACTGTTTTTCATTAGTAACAATTTTTATAATGATTGGGGCTTTTACCCGTAACTGCTTTTTGTTAACAATAGTTTTTAATAAGTACAAGGAAAATGCTTTTTCATCCGTAGTTATTTTATTTGATAACAATTTTCTAAACAAATACAAGGATTTTGATCTTTCATCCGTAACTGTTTTATTTGATAACATTTTTCTATATGAGTACAAAGATTTCATAACTGTTTTTAATCACAACAGGTTTTGAATGAGTACAATGATTATGATCTTTTACCCCTAATTGTTTTTGTTACAACAATTTTGAATATGTACAAAGATGTGCATTTCTTCCTCGTAGCTAATATTTTGCCTTTTAACCCGAACATGTTCGAAGGTTTTTTTATTTAGGCTTTGAATTTGAGTCTCCGGCTCTTTCGATTTTGCTCGTATCACTTGATTTGTTGGGTAGATGGATCTTTACGCTCGAGCTTTGACTCTCTAATAGTTTTCTTTGCTTCGTCTTAACCTTCCATACTGTATTGTTCCCCAAGTGTTTGAGCTTTGAAGAATGAAATCTCGAGCACTTGACTATTCCTTCCTTGTGGTCCTTTTCTTGAAAAGGAAAAACGTGCGGGACTCGAAGGTATATAATTTTTTAGATGATGACTGCTTAACCCTTTAAAATGTCCATCAGAAAGTGTAACCCTAGACCGGGAATTGTGTTATTTCTTCGCGTCTTTGCAGGTCTAATATCATCATCTGGTGATGGGTTAGCTTTATGCCTATCATTTAAAAAAGTTAGTAAAATTTTAAATGTTCAAAATAATCGAACGTGCGATACCTGATCGGGGGTACTTCTTTTCCTTAGAAGTAGTACTTCTTCAAGTGGATGGCGTTCCAGCTTGTTGGTAGGATTCTGCCGTCCATGGCTTTCAGTTCGTAGGCGCCCTTCCCAGCTATGTCTCGGACTTTGTAGGGTCCTTCCCAATTTGGACTTAGCTTTCCTGCGCCTGCTTCTTTTGTTGATTGAAAGATTTTTTGAGGACGACGTCCCCAATCTTGAAGTATCTGAGATGAGCTTTTCGGTTGTAGTAGCGTTCTATGATTTGTTTTTGAGATGCCATCCGTATTAATGCTGCTTCCCTTCGTGGTTCGAGAAGGTCCAGATTAGTCCTTAACTCATCGTTGTTTGCCTCCTCCGTGGCTGTTATAAACCTTATGCTTGGTTCACTAATATCCACGGGTATTAAAGCTTCTGAACCATAGACAAGTGCGAAGAGAGTTTCTCCCGTGGCTTTTTTCGATGTTGTTCTGTATGCCCATAATACTGCTGGTAATTCAACATGCCAATTTCCTTTGGCTTTATCTCCTTCGATATCCCAAAGCGGCATATTATGTTTCGCCATAAGAAGCTTTTAACTTCCTTTTCCCGCACTTCTTTGAACGCTTCTGCTTCTACCCATTTTGTGAAATAATCAGTAAGTACGAGTAGAAACCGTACATGTCCTTTAGCTGGGGGAAGAGGTCCCACTATGTCCATCCCCCATTTCATGAAGGGCCATGGAGATATGATTGGATGCAATAATTCTGCCGGTAGATGCATGTTATTGGCAAACCTTTGGCACCTGTCGCATTTGGATACGAAGTTTTCGGCATCCTCTTCCGTCTTAGGCCAATAATACCCGGCTTTGATTAGGGTTTTTACCAAGGATCTCGCTCCTGAATGATTAAGGCTAAGGCTAACTTTTCTAGATGTGGATATTTGGTTTCATCATCTAGTAAAATTTTACTTATGTAATAAATAGGTGGTTGTTTACCTTTGTCTTCTCTTACCAGTATTTCACTTACAACAATTTCTGAGACAGCTAGGTAGATGTACAATCTTTCCCCTTCTTTTGGCTTTGACAGCAGCGGAGGTTTTGATAGATAAGCCTTCAAATTCTTGAGGGCCTGCTGACATTCTTCAGACCATTCGAACCGATTATGCTTTTTGAGGACTGGAAAGAATTTAAAACTTTTTTCGGAAACCTGGAAATAAATCTTCCCAAAGCTGCTATTCTCCCTGTCAGTCTTTGAACTTCTTTTTTGTTTGTTAGTATATCAGGTATTTCTTCTATAGCTTTAATTTGAGCGGGATTTACCTTTATTCCCCTGTTTTATACAAGGAAACCCAAATATTTACCTGATTGTACACCAAAAGTGCATTTCTCCGGATTTAGCTTCATATTGTACTTGCATAAAATATCAAAAGTAATAGAAATATGATGGTAATGGTCTTCCTCCCATGTTGATTTTACCAGCATATCGTCAATGTAAACTTCCATCGTTTTTCCCAGATGTTCCTGGAACATCTTGGTTTACTAGCCTTTGATAGGTGGCTCCAGCGTTTTTCAAGCCAAAAGGCATGACTTTATAACAGTAAGTCCCCCTGTTTGTAATGAAGGAGGTTTTTTCCTCGTCTGAGGGATCCATTTCAATATGATTATAACCAGAATATGCATCAAGAAAGCTTAATAATTCATGACCTACGGTGGCATCAATCATTTTATCTATATGTGGTAATGGGAATGAATCTTTGGGGCATGCTTTCTTTAAATTTGTAAAGTCTACACATACCCTCCATTTGCCATTCTTTTTAGGTACTACCACAGTATTAGCTAACCAATTAGGGTACGTTACCTCTCGTATCAAATCGATTTTCAAGAGTTTTTGCACCTCTTCGTCAATCACTTGGTTCTTGAATGGTCCTTGCTTTCTTTTTTTTCTGCTTAACAGGTATGAAGGTTGGATCTTCATTCAGTTTATGAGTCATCACTTCTGGTGGAATACCTGTCGTATCTGAGTAGGACCACGCAAAGCAATCTGCGTTGGCCTTTAAATAATCAACTAACGTACCTTTTCGATCGGGGCTCAGCCTCGTGCATATATACACCTTCTGTTTAGGTTTTGGCTCAAACAATGGAACAACTTCGAGCTCTTCCGTAGTTGTTTTGATGTGTTTGTATTCTTATAGTTCATGAATGACGTCCGGTCTAGAGTCCACATCTATATGGTCTGACTCATCTCCCGTGGTGACTGGATTCACCTTCTCGTGGGTATATCCTCCTGTATCTGTTTGAACATTCACTTCTTGCGTACCTGTTTGGTTAGTAACTTTTTCCGTACCTATTTGACTAGTGATGTCACGACCCAAAATCTATGGGTTGTGATGGAGCCAGACACACTGTCAGGCAAGCCAATCCCCGAACTAGTTCAAACAACTTCCTGCTTAACATTTTTGAAATCATGCCTTTTTCTGCATTTATAATCAAATAATGAAACAAATTCTCGTAAACTAAATACGGCGGAAATTCCACTTAATGCAGTACAAGAAATATCAACACCTTCCCAGAACCCGGTGACACAAGTACATGAGCAGTTTCTAAGAATTTATACAATTATACAACTCTTGTCCGAGAATTTAAATTGGACAAAGGCAATATAGGTAAAATATAAGTACATATAAGGGAGACTCTGCCAGCTGCGGAACGCCTCCGGATGAATGCAGCCCGTATAAGTCTCTAAATCAATCACTGAACTATAAAGTGTGAAACACAATGCACAGAAAGTGTAGCATGAGTACATATACATATATGTACCCAGTGAGTATCCCGTCTAATCTCGAAGAAGTAGTGACGAGAGGTCGACTTTACACTCACTAAGGTCCAACAGTATGATATAACAATGATAAAACAAATAAAACCGGAAGACATGTAAGACAGTGAGTAGCAATTATGTATAAAGTACAGAAATCCAAGTAAATACTGGAACGATAACCATGGCCACTTTCTTTCCCCCAAATATCCAATACAAGTCAATAACCATGAAATAATGCCAAATAATCATGCGCGCACAGGAATAAGACAACCGGCCGGAGTCATAAGGAAAAATAGCTATGCACTGCCGAGGATCGAACGGCCCGAACCATAAGTGCGTCTTTCAATGTAACCATATCATAACATAGTACAACTTCGTCCATGCACTGCCGAGGATCGAATGGCCCGTACCAAAAGTGCATTCTCAATTATATCATCTCTATGCACTGCCGAGGATCGACCGACCCGTCCCAAAAGTGCACCTTTCAATCCGTCGTGGCGTTCGGCCCGCTCCCATGAGAGTGGGGGAAATCACACAACGCTCGCGAAATGTAAATTGCGAAGCGGTCACATGCACACACAATAATCTTTAAAAATTTACTTTCCATAACCAATTCCTTCCAATTATCAAATTCCATAAAATCTCAGAGAAAAGCAATACCACGCAAATTCATGAGTTCATAACATATATGTCATTTGCAAGAAAGAGTATAAGGCATGATGTGGCCTTACAATTTCACGACATGGCACAATTCCTTTTTATATTACTTTCCGTAAAACAATTTCTTTCGCATTAGCTAAATTTCCATAAATCTCAGAGAAAACATAACTACGTATAGCAGGATTTCATAACATATAGTTCATCACAAGAAGAACACAAGGCATGATGTGGGGCCTAACTACCCGGACATAACAATAATAGCCGCTACGTATGGACTCTCGTCACTTGGTACGTACGTAGCCCCCACAAACAATTGCACACAGCATGTAGAACACCTATGGGGACAGTTCCCTCTTACAAGGTTAGAAAGGAGACTCACCTCGCTCCGAAGATTCATAACCGGCTTCCAAGCCTCTACGCCGACTTCAATGGATGCACGACGCCCCCAAACTATCCAAATAACGACAATTCAATGAAAATATACGCTATTGTTCATAACAAATTCAAATTACAAAGTTCCCCAACCCGACTCAATGAAATGACCAAAATTCCCTCGGGCCCACGTGCCCGAACTTCGAAATTTCTTGAAGATAATCTCTACCCACAACCCGACTAGTTCAATTATACAATTTACTCCAATATTTATGCTCAATCTGAGGCTAAAAATCAATTTTATCAAATTCTAGGTTTCTTTGAAAATTTCCAAATTTTCCTCAATTCCCATATCAAATCTATGCGATAATCTTGTATTTAACTTGGAGATAGGTAGAAGCATCTTACCTCTGAAACTTGATGAAATTTCCCTTGAGATGCTCTCCAAAAATCGCCTCATCAATGGAACAAATGAAGGAAATGGCCAAAGTTCTGTTTTTTATTAAAACACTTCACTGCCCAGTCCAATCCTTCTTCGCGAATGCGGTACCTCGCCATGAACGCATAGAACAAAAACTCCAGCTCCCCCATTTACTCTTCGCCAACATGGTACACCACCGCGAACGCATAGAACAAAAATTCCAGGTTCCCTATTTACTCTTCTCAAACAGCCTCTAGTCGAATGGTCATAACGTTTTGCACAAAACTCCAAATGACAAATGGTTTACATTTCTAGAAACTAGACACAAAGGGCTACAACTTTCATTTTACATCGTCTCAAAATTCCTTATAGATTGTGAGATATGAGCCTTCGAAGTCAGACCTGCGCAGCAGATATTTTTCTTCTTCGCGAATGCGAGGCACTGTTCGCGAACGCGAAGAGAAAAGTCCCTGATGCCAAATTCTTCTTCACGAACGCGAAGGGATCCCCGCAAACGCGAAGAACAACACCAGACACCAGCAACGACCATCTCAAAACAACCCGAAATGATCTGAAACCACCCCGAAACACACCCGAGGCCCCCGGGACCCCGTCCAATCACACGACTCAGTTCCATAACACCCCACGGACTTGCTCGGGGCTTAAAATCACATCAAACAATGCCGAAATCACGAATTGCACCGAAATTCTACTTTATGAACTTTGAAATTTCAAGCTTTCACATTTGACGCCGAAACCCACCAAATCACCTCCGATTAACCCCAAATTTTGCATGCAAGTCATATTCGACATTACGGACCTGCTCCAACTTCCGGAATCGCATTCCGACCCTGATATCAAAATTTTCAGTTCCGGTCGGATTCTTCAAAAACCTTCAAATTTCTAACTTTAGCCAAATGCCTTCAAAATAACCTACGGACGTCCGAATTCACTTCCGGTCATGCTCCCAACTTCAGAATCACCATACGAAGCTATTCCCAGACTCAAAATCCCAAACGGACATCAATATCATTGAAATGCCTCCCAACCCAAGCTTAGGAAATTCCTTCCAAAAATGCTTACTTCCACAATATACGCCGAAACGCTCCCGGGTTATAACCCAATCTGGACATACGTCCAAGTCCGAAATCATCATACGAACCTGCTGGAACCTTCAGATTCTGATTTCGAGGTCGTTTGCTCAAAATTCCAATCTTACTCAATTCTTCCAACTTTAGACTTCCGAAATGAGAATTTTCCTTCCAATCTAACTCCGAACTTCCTGAATTCCAACTACGACCATATGCACAAGTCATAATACCTGAAATGAAGTTGTTCATGACTTCCAACCGCTGAACGACGCGCCAGAGATCAAAATGACCGGTTGGGTCGTTACAAGTGACATCTCTTTGGAAGATTCCTCTGTCTTCCGATTCTTCCATATCTATTTTGTTATAAAGTGCTACGAAATTTATATTTCTGGAGGCCTATTGATCACCCCTAATTTGTTTGATTCCCTATTCTGAGGGAAATTTGATTACCTGGTGAAGAGTGGATGGAACTGCTTTCATGTCATGGATCCAGGGCCTTCCTATAATTACGTTATAAGCCATGTCAGTATCAATGACTTGGAATTTGATGTTCTTAGTTACTCCCTCGGCGTAAGTGTTTAGTTCGATCTCTCCCTTGGTTATCACTGTAGAGTTATCAAACCCTGATATGGCTCGTGTCTTTGGGATAACTAGATTTCCCATGAGCATTTCTTCCACGACTCTTAACAAGATAATATTGACTGAACTACCTGGATCAGTCACCACTCTTTTAACGTTAGTGTCATGAATGAGTAAGGATATTACCAGAGCATCGTTATGGGGAAGCATTAGCCCGCCAAAATCTGCATCATCAAAAGTTATTTCATCTTCAGCTGGATTTTCTCGAACCCGCTTTCTGTGGGTAATTTTGACCTTCGATGCTAACTGGAAAACTATTCCATTTACTTCTTATCCTCCATGTATCACGTTGACAGTTCACTTTGGAGAAGGAGGCTTTGGAGGCTCCTGCATGTTCTTCATATATGCATGTTTACCTTTATCACTAAACAATTATGTTAAATAGCCATGTTTCAATAAGTGTTCTATTTCGCCTTGTAGAAGTCTGCAATCTGCAGTCCTGTGTCCATGATCATTATGAAATTCACACCAGAAATTTGGGTTCCT
>ML242371.1:10974-42331 GCA_005239495.1 Nicotiana undulata
AAAAAGCAATGTCTTCTCTGCCCTTAGGAATACTCCTGAGCTCTGAAAACTTCTATCCCCTTTCAGGGTTAAATTTTTATAAGGGCCTCTTTCTTTCGTGCTTTTATCAAAGTTCAACTAGGTATTAAGGCTTTAACACCATCAATGTCAACTAGTGGAATTCCTCAAAAACTCAAATGCTATTTTAGACATAATCATCACAAATAGAGGTGTATCTCCATGGAGAGATATCCTCTATTTTGCATCATAGCATGATATTTTTCTCTCATATGCCAATAATTTTTGTGAATAATCAGTCTCAATCTTTTTTTTAAAATGAAATTCAAATCTTACAGGTGCATTCTAGCATGTAACTATCTAATTGCTAAATATCGACGAATTAAATCAAATGTACAGTCACAAAAGGTGGAATGCATAACACTTTCCGTGATATGCATATTACCAATTTGACTAAAATCAATGTTAACACAACTCAATTCCAATAAAATACCATACCAAAACAGAAATAAGCTGCTTTGCATTGATAGCAATAAAATAATGACGACATGAACTTCATTAATCAGTCAAGATGAAATGATCCACGCAAACGTAGATCAGATGGAAATCGGAGGGAGTTGTGGAAGGAATGAGTACCGTATCATTTTGTCGAGGTAATCAGAAATGATTGTTTTCCAGAAAGGTCCCACGGCGGCAGTGCCTTCAACAGCAACGATTAGCTGTTTTTCCATCATGTGTGATTTGTCAAAGATTCTGCAAATTGATTGTTGTTCTCCGCGCGAGATTCTATTTACCAGGTCGCATACAGCTTAAGGAATGGGAGATGAAATTGAGAATGGAGGAAAGTTCAACTATGGAAGGAAGCTATATACCTCGCTCTCACTTCTGCTTTTCAATTCTTCACTCTCTTTAATTCCCCTTTTTCGCTTTTGCCTAATTTCCAATTGCGGCTCCAACTGACTTGCTTTTCTTTGTTTTATTAATAGACTTTTTTCAGCTTCGAGCGCATTTTTACACCTTGTCTTTTAGTACATTTCATAAGGGGGCCTAATGGCCAAAGGTCACAATCCAAAGATTAATCTCAGGAATCCGAATTCCTCCAATTGAGTTTTCTCTCTTTCTCTCATTAATTATGTTGATATATTTTATATAGGTTTCTTTGATCCAGTTCAAAACGAACTTGGAAGTAGAAGCCAAGAGGAAGCCCATGGATCACAAGGCTAAAGGTTAATTTAGTCGAGAGAAATCAACAGGTCGGAGAAGTGATTGAGGCTGAGCAATCTAAACGAGCAGCTTGAGATGATCAATAGAATGGGCGACTACAGGAACGAGTCAGATCCAGATAATGAGGGCAAGTGACCGTCCACCGCCAGCTTTCCCAGTTTGTTGCATGGATGTACAAAGCACAACAACAAGGCATCGGACTGGAAAGCCCTTAAATTGGCGCATCCGGTAATGATTCCATCATTGTCACTTCCCACAAATGATCTTATCAATGTCAACTGACAATCCAGCACCAAAAGTAATATGAGTGCATGAGCACCTTGTCCCCCGAGGAGGGTTACGACAAATTATAAAGCTGCCAAGGACCACGCAAACTGGCAAATTCAAAGACACCTAAGCAAACTGCACGGTCATATAAAGGACGCCATCCCTCACGATATGGACACATTACACATGAGAAAAGAAGAGGGCATTCTATATAGAAAGAAAGAGGGCAACCTCGTTGCTGAGAACAAAATGTCAAAACCAGCGGCAAACCATTTTCAGGTCTAACCAATCCCTTTTCAGAATGTCTTTCTCCCCTCTCCTCTTTCTTTTTCTCTCCTCCGTGTCTTGTAACTAACTTCGCGTGAAATATTTATTCTCCTGTTGCACTATCAGAAGCCAAACGAAGTATCTTTAAGCACATGCAATTTCAGGATTTGAACTTTATATTCAAGATGCTACATTTAATATTTGTTCATATTTAATATATTTTTTAACACATATATATAGGGCCTGAGTCAATGCTACTGAGTCCGACCGAACCCATAGCTTCATTATTAAGCATTAACATTGGATGATATGGTCAAATATTTTAGCGTTATACCATATGAATGACTAAATCAACAAAAGTTGATTGTCAACACAACTCGAATCAAATCACACGAAGTGGAATACATAATCCTACACATCGGAAACATAATTAAGCAAATTAAACAGTAACCTCTCTAGCAGTTTCAAGTTTTGGATCAGATGGTCTCACAATTAAGCACTATATCAGATGCATATTACTAAATCAACTAAAATTGATTGTCAACACAACTCAAATCAAATCACACAAGGTGGAATATACAATCATATACATTGGAAACATAATTAAGTAAATTAAATAACAATCAATTAAAATTGACTCTCAAAACAACTCAATTCCAATAAAACACCAAATGGAAATAGGAATATGTTGCATTGCAAGGATATGAATAAAATTAATAACGAATCAACTTCATTATTCACACACACTAAATCAACTAATATTGACTCTCAAAAGTCAAAACAACTTAATTCCAATAAAAACACCAAACGGAAATAGTAATATGTTGCATTGCATGGATATGAATAAAATTAATAACGAATCAACTTCGTTATTCACAAAGACACTAAGTCAACTAAAATTGATTGTCAACAGAACTCATCTCCAATAAAATTAAAAATACCAAACAATAAATAGTAGTAATATGTTGCATTGCAGAGATATTAGTGAAGTTAATAACGAATCAACTTCATTATTCACACATACAAAAAAAACAACTAAAACTGACTGTCAACACAACTCAATTCCAATATAAACACCAAACAATAAATAGTAATATGTTGCATTGCAGGTATATTAGTAAAGTTAATAACAACTTCATTCTTCACACAAACAAAATCAACTAAAACTGACTGGCAACTGTCAACACAACTCAATTCCATTAAAAACACCAAACAATAAACAGCAATATGTTGCACTACAGGGATATTAGTAAAGTTAATAATGAATCGACTTCATTCTTCACACACACAATCAACTAAAACTGACTGTCAACACAACTCACTTCCAATAGAAACACCAAACAATAAATAGTATACTATTTTACATTACAAGGATATGAGTAAAATTAATAACGAACCAACTTCACTAATCACAGAGAGAGAGAGAGAGAGAGAGAGAGAAATTGCAGCGCATGAATGAGTACTGTTTACCAGAAAGGTCCAATTGCGGCCAGCGCCTTCAACGGCAACGATCAGCTGCTTGACCGCCATGTGTGCTTTGTCGAAGATTCTCGAAACTGAGTAGAATTTTCTGCGCTTGTTGGTTCTATTTAACTCCATAGCCTGATTTCTCCGACTTATTACGTTGTTTGCTTTTCATATTGCGCTCCCTTTTTTTCCCCCCTTTTTTGCTTTGCTTCATTTTTTATATGAGAGCGTATTTATACTTTTTAATCCAAATAATTGAAACCGTTACATAATAGTCCCAAATGAAATTAACAATTACTTAATCAAACATAATTTGCATGCAAAAAAAAATCCTTATGTGACCACTTATAACTAAAATAAATATAAATATTAAACTTTTAAAGATTTCCTATATTTTATTTACCTATATTTTATTTTCATATTCAACTCATATACAAAAAAAAATTATGTGAAATAAAATAGCATTTCCTATGACAAAATTTTCTGCAAATTAAAGGGAGAAGTGCACCAATATTCACTTTAAAGTATGTTATTTAAAATATATTCACAATTTATAATATATTTAAAAATTAATCAATCCGTCCAAACTTCAAAACTAAGTATCTTGAATTTGTGTATCCTCAATTTTTGAGCTACTAATTTGAAATTCAAAACTTAAGTCCTAAATTTTGAATCGCTATTTTGAAATTGAGAATTAAGGCACGACGTCCTAAAGTTTGAGCGAATTGGCTAATCTTTAAATACATTGTAAACTATGAATATATTTTATTTTAAACAGCATGCTTAAAAGTGGCTACCTGGTGTCAACATTCAAAAATAACTACTATTTTGCTGCAACACGGAAAGTTCCAGCATAATATACTGGAGATCGGTGCACTTGTGTATGAACTTCCAGCATATTATGTTGGAACTCCAACACGCGGAAAGGCATAATATACTAGAGATTGGAGCACCTGTGTATGGACTTCTAGCATATTATGTTGGACCGGTATATTATACTAGAACTCTAGTATATTATGCTGGAAGCCCAAGGTGAATGGGAAACTCGAGACATCAAACTCATCCTATACAGGCAGCATGTGGAAGATCTTAGCAAACGGTTCAAGTCCGTCAAATTCAGGTATATTCCTCGATTTTACAATGAGCTAGCTGATGCATTAACTACTTTGGCCTAAATGTTGTCGTACCCGGGTAATGTTAATATTGACCCGCTGGAAATCCAAGTTCGAGAAATGCATGGTTACTGTAACGCAATTGAAATGGAGCCAGATGTTCAGCATAGTATCATGATATCAAAAGGTTTTTGAAAACAAAAGAATATACCGAGCAGGCTAGTGGAGATCAAAAGAGAACTATCAGAAGGCTTGCAAACAATTTCTTTTTGAGTGGAGAGGTCATATATAAAAGCTCCAGATCTGAATCTTTTGAGGTGAGTAGATTCCCGAGAAGTCGAAAATATCATGAATAAAGTGCATTCGGGAGTATGTAGGTCCCGCATGAACGACTATGTTCTTGCAAAGAAGATACTCCAGGCAGGTTATTACTAGATGACCATGGAAAAAGATTGTTTCAGTTTCGTTCGGAAGTGCCATCAGTGCCAGATACACGGTGACCTGATTTATGCACCGCCTTCATAGTTACAACCTATGTCAGTGCCTTGACCGTTTGTTACTTGGGGCATGGGTGTTATTGGGCCAATAGAGCCGAGAGCTTCAAATGGGCACAGATTTATCTTTGTTTCCATCGATTATTGCACAAAGTTGGTTGAAGCAGTCACTATCAAAGCCATCACCAATAAAGCAGTGGTGAACTTCGTGCATTCCAACATTATTTGTCGTTTTGAAATTCCTTAAATTATTATTACGGACAATGTTGCAAATGTGAACAGGCACTTGATGAGGGAGGTATGCAAACAATTTAAAATTAATCATCGCAATTCTACCCCTATTGGCCTAAAGCTAATGTCGTTTGTTGAAGTTGCGAACAAGAATATCAAGAAGATTCTCAAGAGAATGATTTAGTGTTCCAGAAAATAGTATAAGAAGCTGCCTTTTGCACTATTGGGATATCGCACAACCGTGCGCACATCACTTGGGGCCACGTCCTACTTATTGGTTTATCGCACTGAAGCCGTAATACCTGCAGAAGTTGAGATTCCCTCTCTTCGGATCATTGTTGAAGCCGAAATCGAGGATGATGAATGGGTCAAAATCCGATTGGATCAGTTGACTGTGATTGATGAAAGTGGATGGACGATGTTCGCCACGGGCAGTTGTACCAACAAAGAATGACCCGTGCGTACAACAAGAAAGTGCGGCCCAGAAAATTTGAAGTGGGGCAACTCGTTCTGAAACGTATTCTCCTACATCATGAAGAAGCAAAAGGAAAATTTGCTCCAAATTGGAAAGGTTTGTACATTGTAAGAAGAGTGTTGCCAAATAGAGCGTTGTATTTAGGTGACATTGAACGAAATGACCCCGAGACAGATGTTAACATAGATGCGGTCAAAAGGTATTACGTTTGATCCCTTTTTTACAACTTAACATGCTCTGATTGGGACGACGAAGGCTTTATTTCTCGATATCCAAACACTACCAACCCTTTGCAAACCCTTTAAGCCGGTTCTCTTTTTTTGATTATCCTCTTTGGAACCTGGAAGTTATTATAAAAAAATGATGAAAAGGTGAAAGAAAAAGAAACAAAATAAAAATAAAAATAAACAAAAGAAAAACCAAAAACATAGTTTATTGAACTACATTCGAATTGATTTCAAAAGGATATGTAGGCAGCCTGTCTCTGGTCAATCACATCAAAACAAAATTCCACATTCCCCAAAAATTTTGAAACTGGGACAAATGTTATGATGGTTCGACGATGTTTTCTCCTAAAAGGTTCCAAAGTTGTAATTCAATCCAAATTCTTGTTACCTAAATCAGATTCAAGTCCTTCCGATCAATCGGCAAAGATGTTCGAAATCGGAGGATACAGTTACTTGGGTTTGATGCACCAAAATGAGAGAAAAAAAATAAGAGAGTCTTGTTTGTGAAAACCCTCACGGGTACCGTAAGGCGGTGGTAAGTAGAGAAATTAAAAAATGAGAGAGTCTTGTTGGTGAAAACCCTTTCAGACACCGTAAAGCGATGGTAAGTAGAGAAATTCAAAAATGAGAGAGCCTTGTCAGTGAAAACTCGCAAAGAGCACTATAAGGCGATGGTGAGAAGAGAAATGAGAGAGGTCAGCTGGTGAAAACCTGCAAAGGGTGCCACTGATCGGAAAAGGATCTTCACGGCCATCGGCATCGATACAGTCCTAGGCAAGGTTTCTCGGTTTTGAGGAAAATAGTGATGAATTCCTGAGAGTCGGACGGTTTACACAGATCAGGCATCCAGTCTAAGAGGCATGTCATGTTCATTGAAGTCCGCATGTACTCAAGATAAGTCCTTCTTTCCTTCCCCAAAATGGATACTTTTTGTCTAAATTCATCGTCCGTTCCATTGTTTATTTTCTTTGAATCCTTTTCGGTCTAACTCTGCTCCGAAACTAAGACAAATAAGGGATGGAAATACTGATTTACAGGGTTCTCATTTGATACAAGATAATACTCAAAAGGCACCCAGCCTCTGCAAGGGCATCAAGTTGACCCCAACTAGCCATGGTGGCTGATGCCTCGAAATCAAAAACTCTTGGAAGGATGAAATCAAATTGAAGTGCCTACAAAGGAGAAATGAAGTTGAAAAAGGTTAATTTCCACGCGACTAACCGTCATGGTAAAGTTTTGGAAAAGCCAAAGGTTCTCCGGGGCGGGAAATGCCGTCGGTATCCAGGAAACAACCAGTTTCAGTCGAAATCATCATCAAAGAAGTTGTCTGAGATCAAGTGATTGAAATACTCAAGGCCGCAAAACCAACCACTGTTTCAACTAACAAATTGTTCTTTGTTTGAAAAATAGGAAATAGGTGCAATCCAAAAGCAATCTTGCAAGAAGCAAGTGCAACCAAAAAGAAATCGCGCGGAGATTAAAATAGCTCCGCAACAACAACAATAACTACAAAAAGGGAAGTCTTCTCCAAATTCTTTCCCGCATTTTACTCATTCTCTTAGTAAAAAGAAGAAATAAGGAAGAAAGTTCAAAACCATGGTAGTATAGGGTACACCAATCCCTAGCTGCATTTTCCAACATAGGGTCTACACTCCCTAGTTGATTTTATTTTAGACATAGGGTCTCCACTCCAAGGTTCAAACTTCAAGACCTAGTCTAGGTCAACCTAGCTAATAAGGAATTATATTTGTTGTCCTGAAGCTTAAGCCTTGAGGTTTAAACTTTAGGACACGACGTCCTATAGTTTGAGCGAATTGGATAATATTTAAATACATTGTAAACTCTGAATATATTTTATTTTAAACAGTATGCTTAAAAGTGGCTACCTAGTGTCATTTTCACCAAATTAAACAGTAAAAATAGCACGGGCTAGCGCAGTTTTCGAACTGGTCATTGAAAAATAGCCAGCGTTTGTAAAGTCATTGAAAAATAGCCACTATTTTGCTGCAACACGAAAAGTTTTAAAATAATATACTGGAAATCGGTACACCTGTGTATGGACTTCCAGCATATTATGCTGGAACTCCAACACGCGAAACGTTCCAGCATAATATACTGGAGATTGGAGCACTTGTGTATGAACTTCCAATATATTATGTTGGACCGGTATATTATACTAGAACTCTAGTATATTATGTTGTAAGCCTAGGGTGAATGGGAAACTCGGGACATCAAACTCATCTTGTACGGACAGCATGTGGAAGATCTTAACAAACGGTTCAAGTCCGTCAAGTTCAGGTATATTCCTCGATTCCACAATGAGCTAGTTGATGCATCAATTAATTTTGCCTCAATGTTGCCGTACCGGGGTAATGTTCATATTGACCCACTAGAAATCCAAGTTCGAGAAATGCAACGTTACTGTAACGCAATTGAAATGGAGCCAGATGTTCAGCCATAATATCATTATATCAAAAGGTTTTTTAAAACAAAAGAATATCCCGAGCAGGCCAGTGGAGATCAAATATCATAAGGCTTGCACACAGTTTCTTTTTGAGTGGAGAGGACCTATATAAAAGGACTCCAGATCTGAACCTTTTGAGGTGCGTAGATTCCCGAGAAACTGAAAAGATCATGAATGAAGTGCATTCGGGAGTATGGGTTACCCACATGAACGGGTAGGTCCTTGAAAGAAGATCCTCCGAGCATGTTATTACTGGATTACCACGGAAAAAGATTGTTTCGGTTTCGTTTGGGAATGCCATCAATGCCAGATACACGGTGACCTGATTCGTGCGCTGCCTTCAGAGTTACATCCTATGTCAGCGCCTTGGCCGTTTGTTGCTTGGGGCATGGATGTTATTGGGCCAATCAAGCCGAGAGCTTCAAATGGGAAAAAATTTATCTTGGTAGCCATCGATTATTTCACAAAAAGGGTTGAAGCAGTCACTTTCAAAGCCGTCACCAAGAAAGCAGTGGTGGACTTCGTGCATTCCAACATTATTTGCCGTTTTGGTATTCCTAAAATTATTATTACGGAGAATGCTGCAAATCTAAACAACCACTTGATGAGGGAGGTATGCGATCTAATGGAATCCACTAAGTAAGATCACAAGATTTAATGACATCCTTTGCAAAACAAGCCTACTTAATAGAAAAAGATTGTTTCCTTGGACAAAAAATTGTCAAAGAAATGGACAAACTCAACAAATTTAATAAGCTATTGCACTCCATGATTTTCTTAGTAGAGAATCATAAAGATATTGGATGTCGTTTGTCACCCAAAACAATAAGAATAACTTGTCTTCGTGTACAAGCCAGTGAAACAATGACTTGAAACATTGTTATGCCAAAATGAGAGAATACTAACTATATTATCACTTTCTATTAACATTAATGATTAATGAGGCAGTACAAGATTCTAAAACAACAAATTGGATTGATGGAATTGCAAGACATGAAGGTTACATTTAATTGATTAAAGGTCACCCGTCCAAAAGGTTCTTGATCACGCCCAACTCTAGTCCTATAAAGGATAAGCGGTCGCTGCAAATATAATTCGGTCTAAGAGTCTGGAGTCGAATCCCACAGAGAACTAAGGATTCACTATAACTGTTCAGTATCACTAAGAAGACAAGCTCGAGCAATTCCTAAGTTATAAATATTAAGATTCTTATATCTAACTAATTGACTAACAAACTAAAGCAGTAAATTAACAACTAAAGATACTTAGGGTTGGAGACTAAATTAAGGAGGTCTAGAGTTATGATTTCCCCAATTGTCGGAATCCTTCCCGCTATGTTCCATGCAATTTCGCCTATGTATTCTCTACTAATCATGAGCACTTTAGGTGCCGTAATTCTCTCGAGAGAAACTACAACAATTTACTAGGCATATTCTCTCGAGATAAACTACAACAATTTGCTAGGCATATTCTCTCGAACTACGCTAGTTGACTTTATCTAACCGCTCACTATGACCACGTCAAGGCTTTGTTATTTCTAAACCTACCTTTAAACCTGTTGTATTGATTTTTCACATACATTAGGAGTGACGTTGTTCAACAACCACCTAAATATGTATCCTTTCTCAAGAAACCCATAATAGATAGGCACAGTCAATCGATGACCATTCAATCAACTGAAATAAGCACGTAGTTGAACAAATAGGTAAATTCAAAGGTTAAATTATATTAAAACAAACAAGAATTCATCCTTCAATAGGTTCCATCAAAACCCAAGATAACAAATTAGCTATTCATAATAATACGCATAACTACAATACTAGAATTCATAACCAATAATTGAAATAAGAAGAAGGAAGTGAAAAACTCGTAGAAGAATTCTCCGCCTTGCTCATAGTGTGTTCTTTCCTCCTTAGGTCGAATCTGTGTCAAACCATTGCTCGTCCTTGAGTAATCAAACTAAACTTTATATAGACACGACCTTTGTAAACAATCCTCCTGACTCATCACACCAAGAATACTTAAAATAGACTGAGCACAAAAGCGTAACATCTTCACCTCAAGATTTTCCTCACAATTACCACGCATTATTCACAACTCACCCACTTACTCTAACATAGAGATCACTGACATTACCTTTCCTTGATGAATCAAGTGCTTTCACACAACAAAATAGAGTAGTTCCACACAATAAAATTTAAGAACACTTAGGAACTCAAGATAGAAATTATTTACTCACTCTCAGAAATAACATTCATATGCCACAAAAGATGTACCATAGGCTTTCCCGTAGTGTACTACTCTACTAATCGAGCTCATTCAGTCTAGGATCAAGTAGGACTTTATTTGGTTGTAATGTAGGTTGTGGGACGTGTATGATACAATTAGATATAAGAGTGACTACACCTCCCTAAGCACTTTAATACATATACTTTAACATTCAAACTCCATACTTATGTCAAACCAAACTCCACCTTCACATCAATGTATATTACCCCATACTTCTTTAAGCACAATGACATCAAGAGTCACCACTTATAAATGAATATTTTTTTTCACGGCAATACAACTATTTTTTTCCCTTTTTTTAAAATTCAAGTGGCTCTTACTTTTTCAAAATAGTGCACCTTTCTCCTTATTTTATTAGTTCCACTCAAAAGCCAAACCAACCACCCCACACTTTAACTTCTACACAATTCATAATAATTCAAGTGCTCATGAGAGGTTAGAAGGTTCAAATAGATGGTTAATTCAAACAAATGGGTAAGACTTGTAATGTGGTTGCCAAAGAAACAGGATTACAGGCTCAAAGGGGTTATCTACGATACATAACAATGAGGCGGGTAAAATATACATATCTGGCTCAACAAAGAAACGCCCACATCACTTCCAAGACTGAACAAAACTATTATTGCGCTTTGCAAACACACGGGGAAGTTCTAGGCATCAAATGCAATGTATAGGATAACACCCAAACCTCATACACACATGGCACATAACTCACTCAAATTTGGATTCATCAAGACACTCTAGTCAAAGCAGTTAAGTAAAGTTAAAATCATACATTTAAGGTACTTATACAAGAGTAATAAATGAGCCTAAGCGTCACAACCAAAGTACTCACTATTCTCAAGGCATAACAAAATCAAGAGATATTGCTTCAATTCAATTCATCTCACACTGGCTCGTACTCCTAAAAAATAAAACTAACTAAACCCGGTTCAAACAAAACCCTTGAAAAATAACCGTGACACAAAGAAAAACCAAGCGGGAATTACTACAGTACCTATAAAGAAAATCTTTTTTTAGACTTAAGTCCCTCAAGAGAATTTTCTAATAGATCAATCGTCGGGAAAAGTCATATCTTTTCTATTTTGTAAATTTATTCAATTAAACTAACACAACTAAAAATATTATTCAATTAAACTAACACAACTAATATAAGATGAAAAGTCACCCAAACAATCTCCTTACCCCACACTTAAAATTGTTCGTTGTCCCCAATGCGTACCATAACTAATAAGAGGGTTAAAAAAACTCTCTGGTAGGCCAAAGGCCGAAGCACTAGCAGCTCATGAGGTACTCAGACTTCTCCCATGCCTGGTCTTTCGTGCGGGTACCTCACACTTAGTTCCAACCATCTGATTTGTTGTTGCATCCTTCTAATGGCTTTGAATTATATGCTCCTAGAAAATAAAAAATCGACACTACAAAAATAATACAATTAGAAAAAGAAAAAAAACAGTAAAGCTGGGTTGCCTCCCAACAAGCGCTTGATCTAACATCGCGGCACGACGTGAATCACTTTTTGCCTCCACCTTGAGCTTATGAATTCAACCCGAAGTTTTGATTCAAGCTTATGATATGGTCATGGGGTGGTGGAGCAGATCTAACTGGCCCAAGGAAATAATGTAGTATTTTGTATTTCTTGGCCTTTAGATGAGGTGTGTAATCATGTCTTTATGGAAAGAAAAATTCCAGAATGTAGGCACCTTGTTCCTCATTCCTTGTCTCTTCAATTGGTTCGGATGACTCTATTTCCATATCAGCATCCAAATACAATATGGAAAAATGCTTGGAATGTGAACCAATGCGCTCAACTACATGAACCTTGGGATTGTCAATATCCTCAACACCAATGACACTAGAGTCAACTTAATATTTATCCTCAATATCTTTGGTTGACTCTAGTATCTCTTCAACAAAAACAACATCTTCAACATCTAGTTGAATAGATTGTTGGTGTTCTACGCTGACCTCCTCCATCACAACCTCAATTTCATTATCTAATGTATGCTCCTCTTGGCTACTATCCACAATATTGGCTTGTTGAGCATTAAATGCTTTAACTAGCTGACTCACTTGTGCCTCCAGATTGCGGATAACAGCATCTTGCCTTTGTATGTGCAGTTGTTTCTCATTATTTTATTCCACAAATCACTTTAGCATATCCTTGATCTCTTTCAGGTCATCATCCTAGGGTTCTTTGTTCCTATTAACTTCAAAAGAAAATGATGAACCATCAAAGTAAGGAGTTGGGAGAAGATAAGACATATAAGCACAACCATTAAAGTGACCATCTTGACCACCACACATATCACACACATTCTACACATAAGATTGAGTTGGTGCACATAACTCGCCCTCAGGAATATTTTGATAATTTTTCCATAGGCGATTGCCTCCAAAATAAGCATAAGGAGGATCAAAAGTATAATTACCAACATCAATACTCTCATAATTTCATGATGCCATGTTTCTTAATTCAACAAGTAAAATAAAATAAAATTTAAAAAATAAAACAAAACAAAACAAATTAAAAGTTCAAACTTGCAACCTAGCAATATGTACAATTACAACTACATTGTTACTTAGGGTTGGAGACCAAATTAAGGAGGTCTAAAGTTATGATTTCCCCAATTGTCGGAATCCTTCCCGCTATATTCCCTGCAATTTCGCCTATGTATGATCTACTGATCATGATCACTTTAGGTTCCATAATTCTCTCTCGAGCAACTACAACAATTTACTAGGTATATTATCTCGAACTACGCTGGTTGGCTTTATCTAACCGCTCACTATGACCACGTTAAGGCTTTGTTATTTCTAAACCTACCTTTAAACCCGATGTATTGATTTCTCACATACGTTATGAGTGACGTTGTTCAACAACCACCTAAATATGTATCCTTTCTTAATAAAAACATAATAGATAGGCACATTCAATCGATGGCCATTCAATCAACTGAAATAAGCATGTAGTTGAACAAATAGATAAATGCAAAGGTTAAATTATATTAAAACATAACAAGAATTCATCTTTCAAGAGGTTACATCAAAACCCTAGATAACAAATTAGATATTCATAATAGTATGCATAACTACAATACTACAATTCATAACCAATAATGGAAATAGGATGAAGGAAGTGAAAAACTCGTAGAAGAATTCTTCGCCTTGCTCCTAGTGTGTTATTGCCTCCTTAGGTCGAATCTGTGAGTCCTCAAAATATCGTTTTTCCGTGTATATATACCAAGTAGGGTAGGGACCAAATAATTATACCTTCTCCTACCCAAAAAAGGACACTTTTACTTGATAGGACGTGTGCGGCCGCGGATTGACCGCAGATTTTGGCCAGTTTTTGCCTCACATCCGCGGCCAGTGCGCGGCAGCGCACTTGTCACGCATTTTTCACACTTGGATGTTTAAAATTTGGGAAAATGTAAACACTAAAGTTATATAACTTTGAATTAACCTTCCAACCATATATTTTGGGGCCCAAATGGAGTTATGAGAGAAAAGTTATGTGAATTTTACTAGACAGTGCGTAATATGCCTACTCGATTCTTCGTTCGTTCTTAACTATCATCCGTTGATCCCCGAACACGATCCTGGCTTATTTACTTGGGATTTTACTGAGACTTCAAAGCTCCAAATCACTTGAATTCATTCCATAACATCTACATAGCTCGGAATCACTCCTACAAGGCATAAAACAAACAATTAGTGCAAAACACTAGCGATTAAAGCTCAAACTCAATTAAAGTGCAGTAAATTAGAGTGTAATAAGCGACTAAAATACGTATATATATCCTATTATCATTTATCCACAAAAGAATTTAATAAAGATATTAAAAGGGGAGCTTCAAACTCTAATCACCATGGATTTACCTGATTTAGATTGAGCTACCTTAGTTGAATTAAGTTCAGCCTTTCAACACTGAATTCAGGATGAAAATGTAGCATATACTCTAGCACAACTTTGGATCAGTTGTAGTATATTCCCTCTTGATCAGAGGAAAAGCTACATGTAGCATATACTCTAGCCAGAAACCTATGGTTGTTCTTTTGATACTCACTAGACTAGAGTTTTAGTTAGTCAAGGAGGGAGTTGGAAAACTTCTGCATCATATCTATGTTGAAGACAACTGATTATTCACTATTGATAAAGTAGAGAATAGAAGAGAAAACACGTCCATATAGCAAAAAGAATTGCAAGGTGTGATCAAATCTATTAGCAACCTAATCGTTCTTATTTAAGGAAAAGTTATGGCTTGTGGTCTAGTGGTCAATGAAGCTAGAATGGATAATGGCAGACCGGTGTTCAAATCCCAGTAGAGAAAAGAAAAAAGCTAGGCGATTTCTTCCAATATGTTTAAGTCTTGATGGACAAGATTATCTGTGTATGCACTGGTGGAAGGTCACAGGTAGCTGACTAAGTCGAGGTGGTGCAAGTTGACTAAATGCACCCATTATCAGGAAAAAAATTGGTTAATCTCTTTGCAACCTTCTTTCTTCTCACTAGAAACAAGGACAAACCCTTACAACAACATAAAACGTTAAAGGACTTTCACACACAATTAATCATTCAATATGTAATCGCCGATGGCTCAATCCTATATTAGTTTGGCCCGAGTATACGAACACTCTATCCCCATTTATTTCAACAATTTGATTATTATTTTACACTGACCATCAACTTACTATGATCCTCCTTCTATATTCATTTTTTTGATTTGACTATGCTTTTCAATATTTCAGATTAACATGACAAGAACATGTAAAGAGCTCAAGTAAAATATTAAACATATGAAAAAGGGAAAGCATATTGGATAAAGGAAAAAAGTAGAAAGAAAAGGAAAGTACGAACTTGTCCGATGGAACAAGAATGAGACCAAATATGTCTTTTTCCTTCCTGAAAGAGGTAGAGAAAAACTGCCAGCAAGAGGTATAACGCAGTGAATCTAATAAAGCTGATCCAGTTGATAATCGACGACCGCAGTTAACATCGCCATATCTCTGCAGCTCTACACACTTCTGATGAGTACATATTAGAAAAGAAAAAATGAGATCAATACAGATATTTTGCTAGGAAAGTATTTGTACAGGGCTAGGGTCAACAAACACAGTTGTCAGCAAGCCACCTGGATGCGAGTTGATGGAGAATGTTGATGCGAGCTGAGAAAGTAGCAGTGTTAATATTACTTTTTCATCTAGTCGAGAAATTGAGAATTTAACATATGGTCCTTCAAATATACTACTACCAGTTTTAGTCCTTTACATTTCACAAAACTTTACACTTTTGGGGTGTGTTTGGTACGAAGGAAAATGTTTTCCTAGAAAATGAGTGGTTTTATCACTTACTTTTTCTTGTTAGATCGGTGAGTGAAACCTTTTTTTTCCGGAAAATAATTTCTAGTGTTTGGTTAGAGAGTAGAAAATATTTTTTATGCTACTCTCATCACCCCCTCCCCCAAGTACCAATGTTTCCTATGTTCTCCTCCCCTATTTTAGGAGTCACTTTAGTTTATCTCAACGCTTTCCCTTAATTAATTTTAGTCCGGGCGGTTAACCATTTTAATATGGATCTTAAAGGGTGCCTTAAAAACCTTCTCTTTTGATTAATTGAACCTCACCTAGAAACTTTAGGTTAAGTAGACCATTAACGGAGTTATACTTTAAATTTCTTTAATCAACATTAGGTGTCCTAATTTACCATAATTCAATTAGATGGCAACTCTTTAACTTTAATCAAACTTGGAATTGCCTATATGTTGTACCTTACTTTATCCAGTTTAAAATGGGGTATAACACTTCTCTTGGGACGTGGTTTAAGAACACTTCAAGTAAACCAGAAGCATATTGATGGTATGGAAAGAGATCTTCTTTCTTTACCTCGTAACTCCCCAAAAGTTGGTTGATGATTAGCTTAGAGTCGCCATATATCTCCAATTGTAGAATCTTCATGTCTAATGCCATTTCGAGATCAACAATAAAAGCTTGTACTCCACGGCATTGTTGGAGCATGTTTCACCTAAAACAAAGTAGAATGGAAAGACTTGTCTTTCTGGAGAGATTAACACAACACCTGCCCCCACGCCGTTACAATGTGCAGATCCATCAAAGAACATTGTCCATGGCGGAAATTCTTCAATGAACAAAACGTCTTCATCTGGAAACTCATCAGAAAGCTCCCATTCCACCGGAAGAGGGTGATCGGTTAGAAAATTGGTTAGTGTTTGTCCTTTCACAGCCTTTTAAGGTGTGTATGTGATCTCATATTGGTTAAACAATATGGACCATCTTGCTAGGCTTCCAGAAAGAACAAGTCAAGTCATCACGAACTTCACATGATCTGCTCGAGAGATGAGTTTGATGATGTGTGCTTCAAAATAATGCCTTAGCTTCTTTATCGCACAAAGTAACGCTAAGAATATTTTCTCAACAAGCGTATAGTTCAACTCAGCTTCTATCAGAGTTCAACTGAGGTAGTACAAGGCTTGTTCCTTTCCTTCCTCATTCTCTTAAGCAAGTAGTGCTCCAAGTGAACATTCATGTGCTGCGATGTAGAGTATCAATATCTTCCCAAACATTGGCTCCCCTAACACAGGTGGATTCAACAAGTATCTTTTGATGCTTTCAAAAGCATTTGGACATGACCGATGAAAAGGTATATCCTTTCTTAATGGATGATTGAAGGGCTGACACCCCCAGCCATATTAGAGATGAACCTCCGGATGAATGCTAAGTTTCCTTGGAGACTTCGAAGCTCCTTCAAGTTATTTGGATCGGGCATTGAATGGTGTTAATCTTTGTGAGATCAACTTCACTTCCACGATGACGCACAATGAAGCCAAGAAAATTTCCTGAGGTAACTTCAAATGCACACTTGAGTGGATTCATCTTCAGGTCAAATTTTCTTAACCTTTCAAAAACAATTCGAAAGTCTTCAAGGTGGTAATGCCTACTCTTCGAATTCACCACCAAGTCATCGACGTAGAATTCAACCCTCTTATGAAGCATGTCATCAAAAATATTTTGCATCGTGCATTGGTAGGTGGAACCAACATTCTTCATACCAAAAGGTATCACTTTGTAGCAGTATATCCCTTTGGGAATTCGGAAATCAGTACACTCTTCATCTTTTGGAGACATTCTAACTTGATTGTATACGGAGGACCCATCCATGAATGACATAGCTTCATGCCCTGTTGTAGCATCAACCATGAGTTAAATAATTGGTAGCGGAAAGTCATCTTTTGGGCATGCCTTGTTTAGGTCTCGAAAATCCACACAAATACGTATTTGACCATTCTTCTTCTTGACAGGTACAATATTCGATATCCATGATGGGTACTTCACCTCTCGAATAAATCATGCCTCGATGAGCTTGTTGATTTCGACTTCAATTTGTGATACTAGCTCGGTTCAAAACATGCATTGTGACTATTTCATATAGCGTGCTCCAATTTTGATCCCTAAATGATGAACGACTACCTTAGGACCAAGACCAGGAATTTCTTTATACGACCAAGCGAAGACATTTTTGTACCCGGTCAATAATTTGGAGTATTCCTCCTCCTCTTGAGGCGTAAGAAGCGCATTAATGAAGGTGTGACGTGGATCTTCCGGAGTGCCTAAATTGAGTTCCTTCAGCTCATCCACAGTTGATTGCCCGCCATCTTCTAATTGAGGGGAGCCTCGTGTACTTCATCATCAACGTCAAGGCATGGGCTATCTTCCATAGTTCTGTGATAGGATGTTTCCACAAAGTCTAACTTTTCTCTTTGGCTTCCTTGGATGGTCGGCTTGACTTCTTTCTCTTTCTCTACTTCTTTACAAGGATGGCAAGTGCAAACAATGGTTCTCCTTTGCAACTTCAGTGGACCATCTATGGATATTGAATAAATAGACTTCCTCTTCATACGTGGTGGGAAAGCACTGTAGATTTCTTTGTCAACAACAACTTCATAATGACCCCGCTCCCTATTGATACTCAATTTTCCCACATATATTTTTAAAATACATATATGCCTTCAAAATAGTGCATGAGCATCATCAAGTTTTTTTTCATATTTTTCCATAATTTTTAAAGGTTTTAATCAATTTAGTCCTGCATTTTTATTATATAAATAATAATTAATTGCATCACAAATAATTTTATAATGAATTATTATTTAATTTTTAGCATTTATATTCACATTATGCTTTAAATTTTTTATGTATAACTATATTTGCATCTTTAGGCTAAAGTTGCATATTTTGCAATAATAACACATATATGGATAATTATATTATTTACACAGAAAATAATTTTTTATATTCTTATAATGTTAAATAATATATTTAAATCATTGTCATGCACAAATAATATTATTTAATATTTATTAATTATTTATATAAATTATTTTACTGATTTAATTGGGTATTTAAAATCTAGCCCTTTTTCTTAATTAATTTCGGACCTAACCCATTACCCCAATCCAATACTGTAATACCCATTAATCCATATCCATAACCGTCCAAATTAACCCGCCTAAGTCTTAATCCCAGCCGGTGATCTCCCCTTTAAACTAACCTACCCGTCTAACCCTAACCCATTTCCATCTACCCGCCGCCCTCAAACGCTCTCATTTCCCTCCCCTTTCTCTTCTGAAACCCTAGAGCCGCACTCCCATCCCCCCTTTGATTCCAACCAAGAAATGGAATCACTTGGTGATTCCTTATCTTATCTGGCCCCCCTTCTTTACCGGCTACTCATTTTTGGTGATACCTAATTTGCTTGCTCCAAATGGCAGGAGATCGAACCAAGGCTGGTTCAAATCTCTAACCTATTGTTGTTTCCATCTATGTTCATCAACTTTTCTGTGTGAGTACGAATATTTGTCGTATCTTTCACTGCTTCATACCTAACCTAAAGTTAGGGTTTTCAGATCTTCGATTCAAACCAGATTTGGTCCAACTTTAGTTTGTTTTAATGTTATTTTCGTCTATACTCCCTTTGTTACTCGTAAATTTGCATTAAATCTTTTACTTACCCCAAATTAGGGTTTCAAACTTTCGTTAATCAAACCAGATTTGGGTTCAATCCTATGTTTTTCTTTAATAACTCCCTGTCTATGTGATTTTATTAAAACATACGATTCTTTGCCTTTATTTCCCTGTCAATTTGTGTTTACTTAAAATTAGGGTTTTTCAGATCTTAGTTGAATCAAATATAGGTCGATTCTGTTTATCTTTTGAATAAAACTCCATCTAGGTTCATTATGTGATATTTGTGTTGATTTTATGGTTTTCCTTTTGAATATTCTCTTGTCTACCTTATGTACCTTATTTTACTGTCGATTCTTTGGTTTCCTGAAAATTAGGGTTTGAAATCTCCTACTGATTTTCGTTTACTCTTTCCTTTCTCGTATGATGATGATTTTTTCCTTATTTACATTCAACCTACCATGATTCCATTATTTCCTTACCTTAATTGCTTTGAGACTACCTGTTAATTGATACTTTCCTTATTTTGAGTGGTACTCGCGTGATTACACGTTGTTATGACTGTTAATTGAATGAACCCTGACTTCAATTGATTCTGGGAATTATTTTCGTTCCTTATTTGTGTATGCTTGATTTATTCCCTTATTTGTCTGACTAATTGAATACTATTTAAACCCCTCCCCCTCTCCCCTTTAGGAACAAGACTCGAACTCTCTTACTCTCACTAAAGCGTAGTTCTTCAACTCTGATTCTGTGCTCATTCTTTCTGGTCTTGGCCGGCTGAAAGCCAAGGCCAAGTGATTCTGGAACATAATTGCAATACATTTACTTGCTTTCTTTCTTAACCGGTAAGCCCTAATCCCTTTTCGTTTCATTCTCTATGTTTCATAATCAGTGTTACTTGAACAACAGATCTTGAACCTTACTTTAGCATGATTCTGCCTTTTTATGCTCCTATGACTATCTTCTAATCTTTGGTTAATACTGTTAGTTTAAGATTAGTTATTTTGAATAATATGAACCCTCTTATAAGGTAGCTTAATGTTTAAACTTGTCCAGACACCCTGTATGTTAATCCTACACCTATTCCGAACTTTGCATAGTACCAACATGAAACTAGTCAACTTGTCCTAGCTTTGCAAATTTGTATAGTTACTGAATTCATGTGTCATGATAACTTGTTTGCCTTAACATTTCTCCCAAGTTGCTTCTGTGATTAAAATGGTTGCCCTAAGTGTCAGCATGCTCATTTAATATAATTGGGTTTCTCTTCTGAGTTAACCTATTTAAAACTATGTACTTTGTAAACTTTGTTGTTGTCTGAATGCAATTCTGTGTTCTAAACCTGGTTTCTTCTGAAATCAAACTGTTTCGAAATCTGCCCCTACTTCCTTTATATACTGATTTTTTAAAACCTCCACTCTTAGTCCCTTAGGTTCTCAATCATCTCAGTGTGAGCACTGCTCAGGGTCCACATGAGACTCTTGTGAACTCTGACACATTGGGAATTGGTTCCCAAATCTCTTGTGAATCATCTTCTGAATGTTGAATCTGGTGTGAGCATTGCTCTGGGTCCCTAAGGCCTTTGGGAACTTTGTCACATCAGCTACCTGACCCACTATGTTGTTGTCATGGTTGGAAGGCCTGGTTCCCAGGTTTATTTGGGCCTAATGAAGGCTCCCTATAGTGTAACTATTACTGTTATGTAATTCATTTGCTATTGTCACGACCCCAAATCTAGACTGGTCGTGATGACGCCTATCGTGGTACTAGGCTAGCCAAATTTACTGAAAATATCATAAGGTTCCCATTTAATACATAAATTATCCTATGTTTAATAATAATTTCCACTCTTAAGCATTTCAAAACCATAAAAACGATCAGAACGACTAAACACAGCCCCAACATCTGGAGTCAACCGTCATGAGCATCTAAGAAGTGATACAGTCTAATACCAATGCTCTACTACAACAAACCTGGGAAGTAAAGAAAAAAATGACAGAGTAGGAAGGAGAAAGAGTAGGTTGCGGACGCCGAGCAGCTACCTCACAATCTCCGAACAATGCTCCAAATGGGGTAGCTCAACTATCGCTCTGCCCCGGTACCTGAATCGGCAAATAAGGTGCAGGGAGTAACGTGTGTACGCCAACTGAGTAAATAACAACCATAACTAAAGATTTGAGTACAATGACGAGCATTTTTAAAGATCATGTAAAAACCATATAATAAGCAATAGTGGAAGTGATTAAACTCAAGTCAGGAATCTACAATCCAAATATTTCATAAAAAAAACTCCATTTTTTCCGTTTAAACTCGTATAAAACAATAGTTCAACATTTATTAAAGAGGCTCAGTGTAAAGAAAAGTGAAAAAAATAGTTTCATTAAAATATCAGCCCTCCGGGCACAATGTCACTCACAAATAAAGCCTCTCGGCAAGCCTCTCAGTCACTCCTGACTCTACTCTCATAAGTCAATGCTCACACTCAACACTCTCACTCAACAAGTACCAGATAACAACCGCTGCGACGTGCATCCCGATCCATAATAGTCGACTGCGTTCACTGGGGGTGTACAGACTCCTGGAGGGGCTCCTACAGCCTAAGCGCTATATTGCTGCGGCGTGCAGCCCGATCCAATATATATATATCGCTGCGGCGTGCAGCCCGATCCATATAATATCTGCTGCAGCGTGCAACCCGATCCATAACTATCCTCACAAACTCGGCTCTAGGCCTCACTCAATCATCCTCACAAGCCACTCGGGCAACTCACCTCAACTCACGGAACTCAGCCCAAAGTACCTGTCAGTATTCTAAAACAGTGATAACAACAACATGTATAAAGCATGACTGAGTTCATAATTTCTTCTATCAAAAATAGTGTGAGAATAGTGGAAAAATACCCTTGAGGGTCTAAACAGATCGGCACAAGGCTCCAAACATGACATACAACCCATAATAAAGTATAAATCTCTAAAATACAGGATATCATATGGTTTCAAATCAACACGCGGCTTAATAGTCGCTACGGGACGGACCAAGTCACAATCCCTATTGGTGCACGCCCACACGCTCATCACCTAGCATTTGCATCACCTTATTTATCAAAACAATACGAAATACCGGGGTTTCATACCCTCATGTCCAGATTTACAATCGTTACTAACCTTAAACCGGCCCGAATACTACTCTGCGATGCTCTTGCCTCTCGAATCGGCTCCCAAATGCTCCGAATCTATTCAAAACCAGATTAATAATATCAAAATATTCTAGGGAGACGAAACCCATTTGAGAATCATCAAAATGAGGCACAAATCCCGAAATTGACCAAACCCGACCCCCGAGACCACGTCTCGGAATTCGATAAAAATTACAAAACCGGAATCCTCATTCTCCCACGAGTCTATACATACCAAGAACATCAAAATCGGACCACAGTTGCCCCTTCAATTCCTCAATTAAAGTCTCCAATTTCCCATGCCCTAACTTCCCCAATTTTGGGTTTAAATCCCACTAATTCCAGGTTTAATTATAAGAAATCAACATAAAATCGAGTTATGAAGTCAAAAATCATACCTCCAAGTGTTTTCCCTTTGATTCCCTCTTAAATATCTCTCAAAAGCTTCAATTCCGTCCAAAAATGGTGAAAAGATGGCTAAAGGTCGTGGATATGGCTTTTTAAAATATACTGCCCATGTCTATTCCTTAATCGCGATCCCGCACAAAGCCATGTGATCGCGAAGCACAAAACACTGCCCCTCAACTTACCCTACGCGATCGCAGAATAGCCCACGCGATCGAGAAGCTCTTTCTTCACCACTCACGCGATCGCGTCCCTTCCCACGCGAGCGCATTGAACAAAACCTTCCACTCCTCACCTGTTCACTCTCCTCTATGCGAACGCGACCCTGGCCACGCATTTGCGTAACACAACATTACAGCCCCACGCGATCGCAACCTGACCTCTACGATCTCATAGAGCAATTTCACCCTTGCCCAACTTAGCCTACGCGACCGCGGACCCTTCTACGCGATCGCGAAGAGCAAAAATATCTGCAACAGAAACCAGCAAAACTGTTATCTCCCAAAACCAAAAATCGATCTGTTAACCACCCGAAACTCACCCGAGGCCCTCGAGACCTCAACCAAACATACCAACACATCCCATAGACTTATTAAAACTTAGTCGATCCTTCGAAACACCTAAAACAACGCCAAAACACCAAATCACATCGGATTCAAGTCTATGAACTTTGAGATTTCTAAATTTCGCCAATGATGCCGAAACCACACAAAACACGTCCGATTAACCTGAAAATTTGCACACACATCCATAATGACACTACGAACCTGCTCCAACTTCCGGAATTCCATTCCGACCCCGATAGCTAATTTTTCACTACCGACCGAAAATCACCAAAAACTCAATTTCGCCAATTCAAGCCTAATCCTACTCCGGGCCTTCGGAAAACATTCTGAACTCACTCATAAGTCCCAAATCACCTAACGAAACTATCCGAGCCATAAAATTCGCATTCCGAGGTCGTTTACCAAATAGTCAACTTCCAGTTGACTTTTCTAACCATAAGGCCAACTTAAGAGACTAAGCGTCTCATTTCTCATCACGGCCACTCCGAACCCGAGCCAACCAACCCAACAAAGCACAAAAGAGCTGAACCACACAAAATGAAGCAAAAATAGGAGAAATAGGGCTTAACTCTCGGAACGACCGACCGGGTCGTTACATTCTCCCCCACTTAAACATACGTTCGTCCTCGAATGTGCCCAGAGTTATTTCAAAAAACCATCTAATTGCCGTGCAATCCTACCATACACATACCTCGGGGTGATCCCACGTCACCCTATCCCATATAGGTCTAATAGCATAACACAGTTGAAATTTCGAAATCCAACCTGGCCCATAAACCTTAGAACCAAATTCCCACTTCTGGAATAATTTACAAGATCAAAATTCCACAACTATAAACTGAATAAGTCTGAACATGCTGAATCAAGATATATACGTAACCCCATATGTAATCACATAATATACCACATGACTCAAACACTCATAACGATAACTCCTAGTCACAATAGCTGCTCAAAACAACCCAATACCGGTAAATAACCTCTTATCAAGCAAATCTTCACTTTAACACTTTCATATGGTGCCGATGATGAAAGAAACACGTAGAAACTAGCAACCATTAGTCCGGTCAGCCAGTCATGGGACTCCCCTTCTCCGACAGGAAATACTGCAAAGCTTCTAAGCCGATCAACATCAATACCATCCAGGTCCATAACTTGTGCACTCAATAACAACATCCCAAGAGATCAAATCATAAAATAAAGAAGATTCACATGAGAGGACTATCCTTCCATTAACAATTACCATCACAACATCATGCTAAAATCTTGGCACACATCGTAAAATTAGAACACACAAATCTGACACCAAGAAGCATACCTCTACATAACTCCGCTACAATGCGTGATCCCATCCAACGCTGGTTCACGTGAAATACTTCAAGCCACCTTGCTCAAAATCAATAACCATGCGCAATTCGAGATCAAGTACTCAAAGGGCATTGCCAATTTGCCATAACCACGGGGAAATTGGGCGATACCATTGTCACACCTCTTTTTTACTACCCCCGGAAGGGTATAAGGGAGTTTTTTCCAATTTAAGTGACAATCGAAACGGGATTACTTTATTTAAAATTCATAGTCGCCACTTGGGATAGTTTATGGTGTCCCAAGTCACCGGTTTAAAATCCCAAATCGAGGAAAAATTGACTCTGTTTTGCAGTCCGCGAACACAAAAATCCGGGTAAGGAATTTTGTTAACCCGGGAGAAGGTGTTAGGCATTCCCGGATTCCGTGGTTTTAGCATGATCGCTCAACTATTATTATTGGCCTATTTATCTGATTTTAAGACATTTTTTGAAACCTACGTGCATTTTATTCCTCCTAAACCACTTTTTAATAATCCAATTGTTATACAACTAATTATTTTGTACACATCGCAAATCATGCCACGGGAACCGTACCCATGATCTACAACATGCTTATTTTAATTATTTGAAGTTGGGGAGTCAAGTCACGCCAGCGTGCACTCGCATTTTTGAAGTATCGTGGCCATGACCATGCCACGGGAACCGAACCCATAGTCACAGCAATTTATTTAATTTAACGGTTTGATGGTCGAGTCACGCCAGCGTTGTAATGACCCGGTCGGTCGTTCGGTAGAACCTACATTTTAATTGTTGTTATTGACTTTATATAGATTAGTTATACTGTATTTGACGTATTATAGTTGATATGCTTGAAATCGAATGGTTGTAGTGAGAGTTCAGTCAGTTAGCCTCTAAAAATAACCTTAAAATGGGAAAAAGTCAACTGAGAGTTGACTTATTGGTAAACGATCTCGGAATGCGGATTTTATGGATCGTATAGCTTCGTTAGGTGATTTGGGACTTAGGAGTGTGTTCAGAATAATTTTGTGATGTCTGGTGTAGAATTAGGCTTGAATTGGCGAAAGTTAGTTTTTGGCAATTCCGGTCGGCAGTGGAAAATATGCTATCGGGGTCGGAATAGAATTCTAACAGTTGGAACAGGTTCGTAATGTCATTTTGGACTTGTGCGCAAAATTTCAAGTCAATCGGAGTTGATTTTATAGTTTCGGCATCATTGGTGGATTTTAGAAATATCAAAGTTCTTAGGCTTGAATCCGATGTGAATTTGGTGTTTTGATGTTAGTTTTGGTGTTTTGAGAGTGAAACTAAGTTTGAATGATGTTATGGGATATGTTGGTAAGTTTGGTTGAGGTTCCGAGGGGCTCGATATTGATTTCGGGTGGTTAACGGACTCGTTGGGAATTGAAAACACTACTGGTTTTCTGGTGTTTTTGCACAGGGAATTAACCCTATGCGTTCGCAGAAGGGGGACCGCGTTCGCATAGGGGAAATGGGATCTGGGGGATTTTTTTGTTGTGCGTTCGCGATGGTCCAGGTGTGAACACGGAGAAGAGGAGGAAGGTGCATCGCGAACGCGGAGAGACGAGTGCGTTCGCGTAGGGTTCAAGTCACCTGGGGGACTCCCAGGCCCGTTGGTCTGTGCGAACGCGGACCTGGGGTGCGAATGCGAAGGTTCGTCTGGGCAAGGCAGTGCGAACGCGGCCTGGGGACCACGATCGCGAAGGGTAATGAAGTCTGGTCAACGCGAATGCGGCTCGTTGACCGCGAACGCGTAGAATAAATTCTGCGACTTAAACCCTCTTTTTCACCATTGTTGAGCAGAGGAAAGCTTTTTGGGCGATTTTTGAAGGAGCAAATCAGTGGGTATCACAGAGGTAGGTAATTTGATTATTAAAACTCGTTTATGGGTGATTATAGACCATAATCCCATCCTTTAATTCATGAAAAACAGTAGAAAAATTGGGTTTTAGGGCTTGAGATTATGAGACCTTCAAGGGTCGATTTGAGGGGTCAAACGAACTCCGATTTTTGTGTTCTTTATATGTACGGACTTGTGAGAGGACAAAGACCACTTTTCTAAAAAAATCTGAGTTTCGGGACACGGGACCGGGGGTCGGGTTTTGACCGAATTCGATTTTTGAGCCAAATTCGATATTTTTCAATTGGAATTTATTCCTTAAGCATATTTTGATGATAAAAATCTTAACTTGGTACATTTGGAGCCTTCGGAAGTTGATTTGAAAGGCAAGCGCATTGTGGAATAATTCCGGGCTAGTTTTGAGGTAAGTAATGTCTTTAAATCCTGTCCTCAGGGTATAAAACCCTAGACTATGCACCCTTTCACGGGTTTTGAAATGAAAAGGTTGGAGCTTTTGAAATATCTTCCGTATTTAGGCGACTATTGAGTTGCGAAACCGATTTTTTAAGCCTTTGCTTAATTAGTATTTATACATTATGATATGTTTTGGGCTGTAAGCCGTGTTTGGTGCCTAGTGCCGACTTGTTTACCCTTCGGGGGTTATGTTTTACTATTTTCCTCATTGACATGTTATGATTTTTCACTCAGTCCTTTCTGTGAAATTGTTTTGACACTCAGAGTATTTTGATACTACTTCTTGAAAATGAAACACTATTTTTGGGTCGAGAACCCGGTATATTTATGGCCTGAAGGGCAAATTGAGAGTGTCTGACTGAGTGAGGCTGCTGGCCTATATTGTGAGGATGATATGATATGAGCGAGGCTGCGGGCCTATATTGTGTGTGAATTATGCCATGATGTGGCTTATTATTGCGCTTGGGCTGTAGGAGCCCCTCCGAAGTCTGTAACACCCCCCATTGAGCGCCGGTACCGATTGAGTGATGCCCGCGGGGCTTATGATGAGTGATGTGAGGTTGCCTGATGGGTAGAGTGATTGTGAGGTTGCCTGATGGGCTGAGTGATTGTGAGGTTGCCTGATGGGCTGATACTGAAAAATATTGTTACAAGAAATGCTTTGGCCCGAGGGGCAGTTTTATGAAGATTTTTACTGAGTTTTAAACTATGATTTACTTCGTTTTCACACTGGTTTTACTGAGAAATTTTGAAATATACTGATATTGCACTTGGTTTCAAAGGATTTCTGGAAACTGATTTCAAACTTATGAATTGATGAATACTACGTGGTGACTTGGTGTTTTACTGGTTTNNTCACATTCTTAAATTCTTAACGTGCGAATCCATTTATTCAGCCAAAAGCGTAACTCTTTGAATTCCCTTCATGTATTCAAATACGCACGCGAGCGCTTGGTATCAGTTGTGCGCCGGCGGCTTGTGACTTCCATGGGTGAGATGTGACTGTTTGCATGTATATAATGGTCTAGTCGGAAGGACTTGAGGCCGGATTTTTGTTTGTGGCTTGAGTGTTGAGATTTCATTTGGGTGAGCACATGTGTTGGGGGACTTATATGTCCGTTTATGTCCTTATTAATGGAACTTTGTGACTAAATGACTACGTGGTGAGTGTGATTTGAGGGTTAGATGTGTTCAGGGTGTTTGATTTTGATAAAAATGAATTGGCGGGAGATCTAACAAGAACTATTGAGTGTTTGACTTCTGTATTGAGTTAGAATATGGCTTCGAGTTATGAGTATTGAAGGACCTCTCGTGTAGTTTAGTTGTGGAGTGAAGTGGGTTTTCCTGTTATGTTCTGAGTCCCTATGATGTCTTTGAGTTGACCAATGCTCCAGTAGCATTCATGTATTTGATTAGCGGTGTATTCAGGCAGTGATTGCACTCTTTTGTTATTGTATTTATTGATGTCATCCTGTTGTACTCATGTAGCCAGGGATAGCATACTCGGCATTTGATGATGGTATCACAAGGATATAGGGAGGAGAAGCTTTGTGCGAAGTTCTCCAAGGGTGAATTTTTGGCTCAGTTTAGTAGCATTCTTGGGACACGTGGTGTCCAGTGAAGGTATCCATGTGGTCAGACGAGTGTGAGTAGAGATTCCAGAAGCTTAAGATTCCTTGACCACAGCTCCAGTGTTAGTATTTCCATCAACTTCAGGTTCTTATACCGCTAGATGGGATTTCTCGAGGGCAGGCAGTGGTTGTGTTATAATGTAGGAAGGTATAGTGATTGCGTGATGGCTACGATATTCGGAAGTGTATAGGGAGATATCATTTTGAGGTTAAGCAGGCAGGGGTATTTCCTGCGGGTTGTCCTGAGGTGTGTGACCCTTATGTTTATATGTAGTAAGTTCTCTCTACCAGTAGATGATATATGTTGTAATTTGAGTTTAGATCGCTTGTGGGAGTTGGCATGATCATTATAATGGTGAATGCGATAATTGCATACGAGTTGAGGGTTAGATGGTCTGGGCCATATGAGCGTATGAAGGATTTAGTTAAAGCCCACCACAGTATGGTGGCAGTGATAATGTGTGGGCATCGTGAGTTATTGTTTGTCTTGATCTTTGGCTTTGAGACAAGTGGGGTAGCCCCTTAATGATAAGTTGATTACACGATTATGTGTTGTACTGGTTTCGGTGCGAGGTATATTGGTGAATCAGTTATGACCTACAGAGGTGGAGTCTGGGAATGACTCGAGTGATGGAAATTTCTTCGATACAGGTTGTAATGTACTTTACGGATAAGGGAATTTATTGAATGATTGAGTTTTACTTGAAAGTGTAGTGTGTGAAATGTATGAGTGTGTTTGTTGCTTCAAAGGTGTGGATTACTTTCCTAGTATGTGGTTTGCAAGCGGGGTAGGTCGTTTTGTTTACTTGGTTAGTGTAATTGAAATTGCACAGAGTAAATGACGTTCGAGAATGGTTCAGACGGATTCAAGGTTATATGTAGCGATCGAGGATCTTCAAGGTGTGAGAAGGGCTAGAACTGAGATTTACGGGGAAGGTGTCAAGGCTTGTGGTGTATTTGAATTATCATAGATTCTATCCATCAGTATCAGGAAAGTGAAGGTAATGACTTTAAATTCGCAGGAAGCCTCTTCAGGGTAAGTATTTCTAATGGGGTGCTTTTGGGGGATATTTGAGGGAGTAGGACTATGAGCCTTAGACTGTATATTTTATGCTCGGGTTTCGTGCGGTGATTTTGGATTGAGAATTACGGTATTATGGCAAGAAGAAGTATCAATTCGAAGGTAAGTCAGAAGGAACTTGAATGAATAGGACAACTTGGTAGTAGGTCGGATCGACATGATAAACGATAAGGGATATGATTAGTTCTGTGGGTGTTATGAAGTAATGAGTTGTTGCAGGTGTTTCTTAACAATTCTCTTGGGATTTGGTGGCATGCATAGCTTGGTTGAGTTAGAAGGATTCAGTCCTAGCGGTTTGGTGTTGTACAAGTCTGATTCGGGAGTTCTTGATGGTTTCTACCACGGTTGGAGATGTATATTTCTACTGGCGTGAGGGCCATGTGATGTATAGTGATTTTGCTTCTAGATGGGATCAAATGGAAAGTTCTTGGCTAGTTGGGTACATAGTTGTGTGTGGCTAGGAAGGGAGCATGAGGTTCTCCTATTTATCATAGGATCGCATGGCGTATGTAGTATTTTGTGTATAGTGGAGAGTGGCCTATGTGAGGTCACGGTTCAGTTCTGGAAGGAAGGTCAGAACTGGCAGTTCAGATGATTAGATGATATTACTAATTGGTGTGACTGGATGGGGGTATACTATCATAAGGGACAAGGTGCTTAAGACAATGTGCTTGAATAAGGATGCTTCATTAGTATTGCGACGCTTTCTTGTTGGATCGACTGTTGATATTCGAGTTTGCACGGGGGCACAAAATAATTATAGGGGTATCCCTCGTGGAGTGATTAAGTATTGGAGACATGTTATATATTCGAGTGGTGCAGTTGGGATCAGATATGGTAACTTTGTGCGCTTCATGGACTTTGAGATTAAGAGTTCTAATAAACATATTATTTTGTGGTTGTAAACTATGAGGATGCGAGCAAAGCTAGTCAGGTGTTAGTATATGCCATGACTCGGCCACTATGAACTTTCAGAGAGAAATAGTACTTCGAGTTATTGGTAGGCAAGTATGGGTGTGTGTTCTGCACCGAGTCGGGATTGTTGACCCCAAATTGCTATTGTTGAGGGATGTACCATTTGATTGTCACTGAGCTTATTCGTGTTTTGGATTGGTCTATGAGTTACCTTTTGGTGTTTCGAGGAGTTGTGATCGTTGGTTATATATGTGCACAGGGTGTAGTTCTATCGTGCCTTTATAGAGAGATTTGAGTAAGGTAAGTAATTGGGTGTTGCAGGGTTGAGACGTGTTGGTTATGTTCTTTCTGATTCGGGTGGCATGGTATCGTCCGATTTCCCCATGGTTATGGCAATGCATTTTGAGTAATTGACGTCGAATTT
>ML242371.1:45769-95754 GCA_005239495.1 Nicotiana undulata
CCTGATGGGCAGAGTGATTGTGAGGTTGCCTGATGGGCAAAGTGATTGTGAGGTTGTCTGATCAACAGAGTCATTGTGAGGGTACCTAATGGGCTGATACTGAAAAATATTGTTACGAGAAATGCTTTGGCCCGAGGGGCAGTTTTATGAAGATTTTTACTGAGTTTTAAACTATGATTTACTTCGTTTTCACACTGGTTTTACTGAGAACTTTTGAAATATACTGATATTGCACTTGGTTTCAAAGGATTTCTGGAAACTGATTTCGAACTTATGAATTGATGAATACTACGTGGTGACTTGGTGTTTTACTGGTTTTTGGAATTGTGTACATGTTCTGTGTGTTTATATTACTCAGACTGTGATTTATTTTCATTACTACTGAGTTGGCGTACTCATAAAGACTCCCTGTGCCTCTGTGCACAGATTCAGGTGACGGTTCGGAGCAGTAGCTGTCTCAGTTCGTTAGCAGTTGTTTACGGGATTTCGAGGTAGCTGTCCAGCGTCCACAGCTTCTCCACTTCCCTTCCTTATTATGTTTTTAGCATTTGACTCAGAGACACATATTATAGTTTTAGAAGAGTTAGATTTATTTCCATAGATGCTCATGACTATTGACTCCAGTTCTTGGGAGGTTGTTTAGAATATTATGGGGACGCTAAGACTTATTTATATTACTTATGCTATGGTTGCTTGCTTATTGTTTAATTGTGAACTGTTATAATTAAATAAATGCGTAGTAAGGTGATGGTTGGCTAGCCTAGTTCCACGATAGGCGCCATCACGACTTGTTAGGATTTGGGGTCGTGACAAGCGTGCACTCGAAATGTGACCTACGATTTGCCTACCCCAATGTTGACAGCCTAAGCATGGTACTAGCGATTAAATAAAATAAAGTAGCGAACCTATATCACTCAAATTTCAGTTCCATTCTCTTTCAATCCCAACCCATGGCTCCCGTCATACATCATTCAAATAATTTCATATGCAACATCAAAGTAACTATACATTAACCACTCCAATACTTACCAAGTTGTCCCAACAAATTGTTGATTCAATAACACAATAAGGCAATTAAATGAAACCTATCACATGGGATTATTAAGCAAAACAACTGAATACATGATGATCTTATTAAAACTTAATCAATTTTTCACCAAAGCACAACTTTAGGATTCAAGCACAACAAAGAATTATGTCACTCATTTTTGCACGCTCAAATTCATTCATGGATAGAATACTTAACAAACAAAATTGAGCACACAAATTAGATGGTAGATTCACATTACTTAAACAAAATGAAGAATGTTAAGGTAAGAATGAACCTGGTAACCCAAAATCTTTAGAAAAATCAAGAGGTACAACAGTTTTGACTCCGACAATTCAACTGAGAAAAATCGCACGAACAAACGCGATCGGAAACGACAACGACACTTCAATCGATTTCCATACCGACCTCAAACGAACTCCATTTTTGTAGCCGAATGAAAATGAACAGTTTCTTTTTTTTTTCTTTAGTCGGCTATTTTTTTCCTTTTTGCGATTCAAGAGTAGCTGGTTTGATTTCCAGTGAGTAGGCGGATTTGTTGGCGGAACATGGTTGAAAAAGAGGAGTCAGCACGACTGGTGGTGGAGTTGTTGCTGGACGACGGTCGCGGCTGTCCAAGGGAGAAGAGGAGACGATGATGGGTGGTCGTTTTTTAGGTGGTGGCTGTTCTTTGAGTGGTCAGGCGGTGGAGATGAGGTCTTGGAGAGGTTGAGGGGATGCCGACGATGTGGATGAACGAGAGTGATCGCTGTTTTGGTGCTGGGGTGATGAGAGCTCGATGGCTCGCCGGCCTACTTGCCGAAGATGACAGCGGCGACGGGTGCTCGAAATTAGAATGTTGCCACTCTTGGTTGAAGCTGGCTTCGAGGTTCAGGGGGAGTGGCTGATGATTTGTGGTGGAGAGGTGAGGGGGTAGGGATGGTGAGAGTGGCCGGAAGTGGATTCCGGCAGGTTGAGAGGGTGGCGAATGGAGCTTCTTTAGGGTGTAGAGATCTATTTTTTTGGTGTCAGGTCCTAAGGTAGAAGAAGAGGGTATTAGGGTAAGGTTGTAAGGGTTTGGGCTAGGTTTTATTAGGCTTCGAAATTGGGCTAAATGTTTGGCCAAATTTACCTTTAAAAAGTGGCCATTTAACTCTACTAGATTAAAAATATTAACTCCGACAATAATAACTATTAAAAATACCTAATACCTTAATTAAATAGAGAAAAATGAAAATATTTTTGTATTTTTTTAAATTTTTAATTTTTCGTGATAAAATAAAGTAAAATAGCTAAAACTAGTTAAAATAACGATATTAGGCCTAAGTTATATATTTATACGCTAAAATGTGTAAAATCTCGGGAGGGTCAAAAATTACATGTCTACAGCTGCCCCTCTTTAACTGGAAACACGAAGAGTTTTCAGACAAAGAACGACTAGACAGATTTTTTGACCCGACCCTTATTTAGAGAGACCTAAAACTAAAGAAAGGGGAATGTGACCGAGCCCTGGTATCTGAGCTACCTACATATCCTTGGATATAAAGGAATCAGGCCACGTGTAGTTCAGAAGTAGGAACAGTGATGGAGTATACCGAGGTGAAGAGCCGATTGAGCTTCCGTTCCGTCGAGGTTCCAGTCCGCGGCCCTGTTATTACTTCAAAATCAAAAATAAAAAGACTAACTAAGCCTATCAGCTATGAGTTACAAGATTCCTATCTAAAAGTCTTCTGAAGCTTGATCTTGATTCTTGAATGGTTCTTCATGTAGACTTTAGATTTGAACCATGATTCTTGCTAGCTGCAGGTGATGGTTCATTCTTCCACTGCTTCTCTGGAGCATGACGGGATATGCAAAGCTTGTGACTCAGTTATGTCTTGAGCAATCCACATCTTGCCTCCGCTTCTGCATTTTGGATACTTCATCTTTTTTTTTCTTTTTTTTTCTTCTTCTTTTATTCTGAATTAAGACTACTTCTGTTGGTCATCTATTGTCGACTCGCATTCTTGCCGCGAGCTTCTGCTACTTCTATCCTGAATTGAATTCTGAAATGACTTCCGTCGTTCTTCAGGTGGGCCCCTGCTACTGACTTGAACTTTGAAATGACTCTGAAATGGATACCTCATTCCCCAGGTGGGTGCCTGCAATCAAAATAACAAAACAAACATAATTTTCTACCCCAGTTTGCACTTGGGAGACTTGTGAGTTGTTAGAAAAATTGTAAACCACTTATGCTACTGATGTAATGATAAGAGTAAACTAAAGACTCGACTAGGATGTGCGTCTCCTATGAGCAAAACCAATAATGTTTGACTAGCAAGTGCGTCTACTAAGAGTAAAACCTGAAAGACCCATACTAGGAAGTGCGTCTCCTAGGGGTGAAACTTCAATGACTCAAACTAGGAAGCGCGTCTCCTAGGAATGAACATAAATGACCCAAAACTAGGAAGTGCGTCTCCTAGGGGTGAAACTTCAATGACTCAAACTAGGAAGCGCGTCTCCTAGGAATGAACATAAATGACCCAAAACTAGGAAGTGCGTCTCTTAGAACAAAAATATAACCTGAATGACCAAGACTAGGAAGCGCGTCTCCTTAAATTTGAAATGACTTCCCTCGTTCTCCAGGTGGGCGCCTGATGACTTAACTTGAAATGTATTCCTCAAAGTAGAGCTTATGCTAGATCTTGTTACTCATGGATGTTTTGAATTTTAACTAAGTCCCATTGTCCAGGAGGGTCCTGAGAACTTAAAATTAAATCCCATTATCCAGGCGGGTCATGAGAATTTAAAACCTAAATCCCATTATCCAGGAGGGTCCTGATAATTTTAAAACTAAATCCCATTTTCTAGGAGGGTCCTGAAAACTGAAGATGAACTTACCCTAGCCCTGCTCTCTTTCTGGAAAATCTCCGCTGAAAGAAGAAAACTTCCTTGCCCCTGAACCATGCTTTCCTTATGGAGGAACCCTGCAGATCGAACAAATTTTCTTGCCCCTGTTTCAATCAAAGAAAACTTTATCAGTTTGAAAAATATGGTGGTCAGTTTGTGGCATTCTTGTTGAAGATGGCCTTCCCGCTGCCGTGCTTTGTTCTAACTAGCTGCTTTGAATTGGCCGAGAATTTGTTTGACTTTCTGACTGAATCTCAACCACAGGACCCTGAAAGACCCGAATGACCTGCACTCGAACCGTTGTTTTACATTTCTGTCCTTCCCATGTGAACCTCTGCATCTTCCACAACATTCACAAACCACTCGACCACATGAACTTTCACTAACACCTTATTTTCCATTTTTGCATTATGTTGTTTCTGGTATGTTTTGGACGCACTTTGCTTTGTGCAATTTCGGAAGTTGATAGTAAGATTTGGAATCCTTCTTTACTTGCTTAAACAAGGCTGACATTGGTAAAGCCTTAGAGAAATAAACCCAAAAGAAATGAAATGCAATGACATTGAGAATTAGGAAAAAAGAAGAAAATTTGAAACAGGATGACTGTTTGTGGGAGAGAAAGGAAAAGAGACTTATCTGAGTGAGGCGGCTGGCACCAATGATCATGACATGCATTTCGGATTGATCAGCCCAACCTGTTCAACCAATCAACTTTCAGTTGTCATACCTTATGCCCGGGATCTCCATAACCCAACCTCTTCGCCAAGTCACTGAACTTGTTCGGTTTGCGTTGCCCTGAAGGGTTTTCACCAACAGACCTCTCTCATTTGGTTATCTCTCAACTCATTGTCACATTATGGTGCCCGTGAAGGTTTTCACCAATAAGAATCTCTCATTTTTAATTTCTCTCAGATTTCCGTTGTCCTAGGGTGCCCGTGAGAGTTTTCACCAATAGGACTCTCTCATTTATTTGTTTTTCTTTGTGTGGCACGGAGTGTTTCCCCTGGTGTGAATCATACCTCTGTCTCGCTTGACTTGGAACTCTCAAATATTAGTCGGAAGGTCTTTCTTTTGACCGTAATACAGGATTTTGGATGGGGTTAGAAAAAAAGGATAAAGGCTCAAAACAAATTGAGTGGGTTCACAATTACAACTTTTGGAATCAGATCTTTTATATAGTCACAACTTTGCCCCAGTTTCTTTGCCTGGGGGCTTTTGAATTTTTATTTGGATGAGACCGAACCGTGAGGCTGCCTACGTATCCTTAAAAAGAATCAGGTCGAACGTAATTCATGTCATATGAATTGATTTGTTGTTGTTACTTTTCTCTTTTTCTCTTTTTTCTTTTCTTTTCTTCTTATTTCTTTTTTTCCCACTCTTTTTCATTCTTTTCTTTCTCTTTTTCTCTTATCTTTTCCTCTTTTTCTTCTTTATTTACCTTTTGTGTTCGTGTTTCTGAACCTTGCTACTGATTCCAAAAGAGTGGTATGAAAGAAAATATATAAGGCTCAAATGGGTAGCAAAGGGTAAAGTGTTTAGATAGCAGAATAAAATGCCTTCGTCATTGCAATCTTCAAAACATGCCAAGTACAAACAAACACAATTTAAACCAAAGAACATATATAATATCTTTTGACTGCATCAGAATTGTAGCCATATCTACACATTTTTCTTTTATATCTGTTAAATACAAAGCACCATTGGGCAACACTCTTGTCACAATTAACGGCCCCTGCCAGTTTGTGGCGAACTTGCCTTTAGCTTCAGCTTGATGTGAAAGAATGTATTTCAACACTGACTGATCTGCCTCAAACTGTTTGAGAGACATTTCCTTGTTGTATGCTTTTATCAACCTCTTGATTTCCCATACTAATTGCCTCAATTTCACCCAATTCAAGCTTCAAGTTATCTCAACATGTGTGAATCTTTACTTGTTTCCTCAAACGCATCTTTTATCATATTCAAAACCATGTTTCATTATTCCATGATTAGATTGGCTTTCAAGATCTGGCTAAAAACTCTGCATGCATGTCATGTCACTAGAACTGGCCTGAAAAGAACAATATACGAGAAAAGAACTAAACGAAGACTGCAAATAACAGAAAAACAAAATCTCATTTGACCAAGGGATGGAAGGGTTTGAACAACAGCGAAACAAACCTAGATGACAAACTGAGACACACAAAACTAACTAACAAGACTCATAGAGATAAGAAAAAGAGGATGGAGGGGTTTGAATCACCAAAACAAACAAGATAAAATCTGGATTACAACCCCAAAATAACCAGATAGCAGAAAAGAAGTCAAAATGAACTGCCAAGACTCCACCTTGACGAGGAAATGAGGTACTTTCTAATTACTAAGCTCGAAATCTTATTCACTGAGTTGCATATCAAAATTACTGGTACCTTCACCTACTTCAATCACATTGTCTTAACCAAGTGGCTCATTGACTCCTTTGAGGTGGTTTTGGAGGGGTGAAAAGGTTGTGGGGAGATATCAGCAACAGTAGAAATCTGTATTTGTGACAGCGGCAGAATGGTGACAAGGCTTTCATAGCAGTTAGTGGGATACAATGATGGAAGACACCCACTAACCCAGGCTTGGTATATTTCGTCCATCTGTCCTTTCAACCTTAGGACCTCTTCTTTCAACTAAGATTCTGACTCAACAATCCCCTTAGGCGGATCAACAACACATGTGTCCAAGTCTTTGCCAGTCATGGCTACCTCGCTATTTGACCTTGTGTTGTACAGATGGCTCGCCACAAACTAACCACCCTCTGTTATGATAACAATTAAAATACCAAAGAGGAGCAAAATAAAGCCAACATGTTAGCGTTAGGGCATTAATCAGATAAAAATATCATGTTGTGTGCAATGCACCTAACAACAATTAACGGTTCTAGAATGACTTCAAGGGTCACAAGGTCATTTGGAATCATCCAAATTTTGTTCATTTTAATTCTTCTCTTTTCTTTCATTTCTAGCACTCCTTGGCTTGCTCATTTTCCTTCCTCTCTTTCTTTTACTTATCACTAGTTTCTTTCTTCTTACCCCTCGCGTCCCACAAATTCATTCTTTTTTTTCTTTTTCAATTTTTGTTTTTCAATTTTTAAGAAAATGATTTGATCGAATCATATGTAGGTTGCCTACATATCATGATCCACATGAATTATACCAAGCGTAGTTCTGGAAAAATGATGGATAAAATAAACTAAAAAAATAAGAATTTTTTTTTGAAATTTTCATTTATAACTTTTTTTAGTTTTTCAAATACAAAACAGGTAGTACACGACAATCTTAACTAGACCGACAAACTCGATACTACTGTACAAAACTAAAAATTAAAAGACAACATAAAATAGATTCCAAAAAAAACTTTCTTCAAGCAGCTCGTGTATGCACGATCTTGACTAAAATGTTCCTGGGTATCTGTGATGCTCAAACTCTAGCAAATAGATCCATGCCTGAATGAGAAAAATAAGATCAAATAGAGTTCGTGATTCAAGACACGTGTGAGACCATAATACTTCCAATTGAGCCATGCAAACATGATTGTGTTATTTTTTGCAAAAATGGCTTACGTGGCCCAGGGTGGCTATTAGTGCAAACTCAACAAGGGTGACCTCAAAGGCATGAAAATATTTCACTAAGGATTATATGAATTCAAACTTCCAAACATCATGGCCCTAGAAATTACTTTGCAAAAGTGAGCCATTTTGCACAAATGGCCGATGTGGCCAAAAGTGGCTAAAGATGCAAACTCGAAAAGGAAGAACCTTAAGGTAGTAGGACACTTAGTTGCGAACTCAGGATTCTGAGACACGGGTCAATGAACCACTTTCGCGAAAATGACCTCATTTTGCAAGAATGGCCGATGTGGACAACAGTGTCTAGACATGTAAATTCGAATAGACCTTAAAGCTGAGAGGACACCTTGTTGTACACTTAACGCTCTAAGACATATGTTCATACGACACTTTGAGAAAATAGCCCTATTTTGCACAAATGGTCGATATGGAAAAAATTGGCTAAATATGCAAGATTTAGCTACGACCCCCCCCCGGCCAAGAACCTAAGAGTCACTAGGAAGACCGGACCCTATGTGGGCTGCCTACGTATCCCGTCCTGAAAGACGAGAATCAGGTATGCGTAGTTCGGGAAGATGGGATATGAAAGATAATTTTTTAAAAAAAATTTGAAAAAAAATGTTTTTTGTCCTTTTGAAAAATGATGAATCATAAAAAAAAATTGGATTTTCTTTTTCTCTTTTTTTTTTGTTTTGAAAAATGACAGGAAAGTGCAAATAATTTTGATTTTTTCATTTTCATTCTTTCATTTTTTTCCCATTTTTTTTGGTCTTTTTCTTGAAATAAAATCAATAAATAAATTTGCGAAAGAAAAATATAATCGGGCCCACTTGCTTCATTTCCACACTTAACCCTCTTTCTCTTTCTCATTTATGGTCCGCCAAATGACGCCTTTTACCCTTGAAGAATGCAACATGTAGCACATAAAATGCATCAAGATAGTCTTTTTTATTTGGGTGCACCTGTCCTGGACGGACTCAACCCCTGTGTTGAGTCCCCTAAGTCAAATGCACATGATGCAAACAAGCGTTCCTACTAGGGATCCGACATGAGGCTGAGTTATTCTAGGTTTAAAACGTGGGTGTATTGCTATAGACCTGACTTACCCGAGCGGACAACTCGAGCCGAGGAGGGGGGGAGGGCAGCGTACCGGTAACCAAAAGATCATCCAGCTTTGCAACTTGTCCCAACCTCGTTCTAAATTGGGATATGACACTAACAGAAAGAAGTCACGCCAGCGTGCACTCATCAGAAGATAGAAGAGAGGGATTTTGTAGCAGTTTATATAAAGTTCAGATAATATCAAAGCAGTAAAAAGAAACATTTAGCACATTAGGCCCAAACATGTAAATAAAATCAGGTAATAAATAAAGCCAGCATATAACAATTATTCTAAGCTCGAATTCTTGAACCTTGAACCAGAGATTCTGGGTTCTTGTCCCCAGCAGAGGCGCCAGAGCTGTCACACCTCCTTTTTAGTACCCCCGGAAGGGTATAAGGGAGTTTTTTCCAATTTAAGTGACAATCGAAATGGGATTATTTTATTTAAAATTCAGAGTCTCCACTTGGGATAGTTTATGGTGTCCCAAGTCACCGGTTTAAAATCCCGAATCGAGGAAAAATTGACTCTGTTTTGCAGTCCGCGAACACAGAAATCCAGGTAAGGAATTCTGTTAACCCGAGAGAAGGTGTTAGGCATTCCCGGGTTCTGTAGTTTTAGCAAGGTCACTCAACTATTATTATTGGCCTATTTATCTGATTTTAAGACATTGTTTAAAACCTACGTGCATTTTATTCCTCTTAAACCGCCTTTTAATAATCCAATTGTTATACAACTAATTATTTTGTACACATCGCAAATCATGCCACGGGAACCGTACCCATGATCTACAACATGCTTATTTTAATTATTTGAAGTTGGGGAGTCAAGTCACGCCAGCGTGCACTCGAATTTTTGAAGTATCGTAGCCATGACCATGCCACGGGAACCGTACCCATAGTCACGGTAATTTATTTCATTTAATGGTTTGATGGTCGAGTCACGCCAGCGTGCACTCGAAATGTGACCTACGATTTGCCTACCCCAATGTTGACGTCCTAAGCATGGTACTAGCGATTAAATAAAATAAAGTAGTGAACATGTATCACTCGAATTTCAGTTCCATTCCCTTTCAATCCCAACCCATGGCTCCCGACATACATCATTCAAATAATTTCATATTCAACAGCAAAGTAACTATACATTAACCACTCCAATACTTACCAAGTTGTCCCAACAGATTGTTGATTCAATAACACAATAAGGCAATTAAATGAAACCTATCACATAGTATTATTAAGCAAAACAACTGAATACATGATGATCTTATTAAAACTTAATCATTTTTTCACCAAAGCACAACTTCAGGATTCAAGAACAACAAAGAATTATGTCACTCATTTTTGCACGCTCAAATTCTTTCATGGATAGAATACTTAACAAACGAAATTGAGCACACAAATTAGATGGTAGATTCACATTACTTAAACAAAATGAAGAATGTTAAGGTAAGAATGAACCTGGTAAACCAAAATCTTTAGAAAAATCAAGAGGTACATCATTTCTGACTCCAAAATTCGACTGAGAAAAATCGCACGAACAAACGCGATTGGGAACGACAACCACACTTCAATCGATTTCCATACCGACCTCAAACGAAATCCATTTTTGTAGCCGAATGAAAATGAACAGTTTCTTTTTTTTTTCTTTAGTCGGCTGTTTTCTTTTCCTTTTTGCGATTCAAGAGTAGCTGGTTTGATTTCCAGTGAGTAGGCGGATTTGTTGGCGGAACATGATTGAAGAAGAGGATTCGGCACGACTAGTGGTGGAGTTGCTGCTGGACGGCGGTCGCGGTTGTCCAAGGGAGAAGAGGAGACGATGATGGGTGGTTGTTTTTGGGTGGTGGTTGTTCTTTGAGTGGTCAGGCGGCGAAGATGAGGTCTTGGAGAGGTTGAGGGGATGCCGACGATGGGGATGAACGAGAGTGATGGTTGTTTCGGTGCTGGGGTGATGAGAGCTCGATGGCTCGCCGGCCTACTTGCCGGAGATGGCAGCGGTGGCGGGTGCTCGGAATTAGAATGTTTCTACTCTTGGTTGAAGCTGTCTTTGAGGTTCAGGGGGAGTGGCTGATGATTTGTGGTGGAGAGGTGAGGGGGTCGGGATGGTGAGAGTGGCCGGAGGCGGATTCCGGCAGGTTGAGAGGGTGGCGACTGGAGCTTCTTTAGGGTGTAGAGATCTATTTTTTGGGTGTCAGGTCCTAAGGTAGAATAAGAGGGTATTAGGGTAAGGTTGTAAGGGTTTGGGCTAAGTCTTATTGGGCTTCTAAATTAGGCTAAACTTTTGGCCAAATTTACCTTTAAAAAATAGCCATTTAACTCTACTAGATTAAAAATATTAACTCCTACAATAAACACTATTAAAAATACCTAATACCTTAATTAAATAGAGAAAAATGAAACTATTTTTGTATTTTTTTAATTTTTCGTGATAAAATAAAGTAAAATAGCTAAAACTAGTTAAAATAACGATATTAGGCCTAAATTAAATATTTATACGCTAAAATGTGTAAATTCTCGGGAGGGTAAAAACTTACATGTCTACAATCATGCCACACAAACCCGAAAGAACACAACCAATATGTCTCAATCCCGCAACACCCAATTACCCACCTTACTCAAATCTAGCTATAAAGCCCAATTAGAACAACACCATATGTGCCTATAACCAACAATAACAACTCCTCGCAACCCCGAAGGGTAACTCATAGATCCCTCCAGAATACGAATGAAATCAATGACAGACAAATGGTACATCCCTCAACAATAGCAATTTGGAGTCAACAATTCCGACCCGGTGCAGAACACACACGCATATTGGCCTACCAATAACCCCAAATCAAATTTTGTCACCCATAACAGATAGATAACTCATCGAAAATTAACAATGACTGAATCATGGTACATACTAACATCTGACTAGCTTTGCTCGCTTCTTCACATTTCACTACCACAAAATGACCTGTTTATGAGAACTCTCAGTCTCGAAGTCCATGAAGCGCACGAATCGCCATATCTTATCCCATCTCCACCGCTCGAATATATAACACCTCTAATACTCAATCATTCCACGAGGGATACCCCTATAATTCTTCTGTGCCACCAAGCAACCTTGAATATCAGCAGTTGATCCAACAAGAGAGCGTCGCAAACCCAATAAACTACCCTTAACTCCACACATTGCCCTTTCTGAAATGTATACCCTCATCAAGCCACCATATAGTGATATCATCTACCTAGTCGTTTGAAACTGTCGATGCTGTCTAAGAATCTCACATATGCAAATCTCAACTCTACCCAACATACCGCATACGTCGTTCCATCGTAGGACACATATGGGAACTTCATGATCCCTACCGAGCCACAAGCCACAAAGTACCCAACTAGCCAAGAACTTTCCATTTGATCCCATCTAGAAGCAAAATCATTATACATTATATGCTCCTCGCGCTAGTAGAAAATATACATCTCTAACCGTGGTAGAAACCTTCAGGAACTATCTGCATCCCATTTGTACAACACCAAACCGTCTGGATTGAATCCTTCTAACTCAACCAAGCTACGCAGGTCACCAAAACCCAAGAGCATTGCTAAGAAACACCTGTAAAACTCATCGCCTCATAAACACCCAAAGGATTAATCATACCCCTTACCATGCCGATCCGACCTACTACCAAGTTGTTCTATTAATCCAAGTTCCTTCTGACTTACCTTCGAATTGATACTTCTCCTTGCCATAATACCGCAATTCTCAACCTAGACTCACCACACGAGACACAAGCATAGGATCGTACCGTTTAAGGCTCGTAAGCCGCTGAATACTCTCTCAAATATCCCCAAAAGTGACACATTCAAAATACTTACTCTAAAGAGACTTCTTGTGAATATGACACCATTACCTTCACTTTCCTGATACTGCTAGATAGAATCCATGATAATGAAAAGACACCACAAGCCTTGATTCCCTCCACGTAAATCTCATTTCTAGCCCAATTCACACCTTGAAGATCCTCAAATGCTACATATAACCTTGAATCCATCAGAACCATTCTCGAGATTCATCCACTCTACGCAAATTTCAATTACACTGACCAAACAGACAGAACGACCTGACCCCATTTGCAAACCACATACTAGGAAAGTAATCCACACATTTGAAGCACAAGCAAACTCATACGCTGCACACACTACACTTTTTACAATTACAACTCAATCATTCAATAAATTCCATTTACCCGTAGAGTACATTACCACATGTATCGAAGAATTTCCATTACTCGAGTCATTCCCAGACTCCACCTCTGCAGGTCATATCTGGTTCACCAATATACCTCGAACCGACCAATACAACACATAATCGTGCCATCAACTCATCATTAACGGACTCCCCCCACTTGGCTTAAGGCCAAAGATTCAGGACCAACAATAACTCACAATGCCCATACGCTATCACTGCCACCATACTGTGGTGAGATTCAACTAAATCCTTCATAAGCTCATGTGACACAAACCATCTTATATCCCAAACCATATGCAAATCCCGCATTCACCATTGCAACAGTAAATGCCAACTCCCACAAGCGACCTAGCTCAAATTGCAACATAAATCAATTATTGATAAAAGAGGACTTGCTACAAAACTACCTAAGGGTCACACAACCTCAAAACACCCCACAGGAGATAATCCCGCTTGTTAGCCTCAAACTGATATCATCTCTATACCCTTCCGAAAATCATAACTATCACGCAATCACTACACCTTCTGCATTATAACACAACGAATGCCTAACCTCGAGGCATCGAGATACGCTAAGAACCTGAAGTTGATGGCAGAACTAAAACCGGAGCTGAGGTCAAAGAAATCTTGAGCTTCTGGAAGCTCTACCCACACTCGTCTGACCATATGGATACCCTCACTAGACACCACGTGTCCCAAGAATGCTACTGAACTGAGCCAAAATTCACACTTGGAGAACTTTGCATAGAGCTTCTCCTCCCTGAATCCTTATAATGCCATCCTCAAATACTGAGTATGCTACCCCTGGCTATGCATATACGCTAGGACTCCATGAATGAATACAATAACAAAGGAGTGCTAGTACGACTGGAATACACCGTTAATCCAATACATGAAAGCTAATGGGGCAATGGTCAGCCCAAAAGACATCACCCAAAACTCATAACACAACAGTAAGATCCGCTTCACTCCACAACCAAACAACATAAGAGGTCTTCCAATACACTCACAACTCGAGGCCATATGCCAACTCCCGACATGAGTCAAACACTTAATAGTTCTCGCTACATATCCATCCCATCCCTTTTTGTCACAATCAAGCAATATGAACACATCTCACCCTCAAATCACACTTACCACATAGTCATCTAGTCGCAAAGTCCCGTCAATAAGAACACCAACGGACATATAAATCCCCAAATACATGTGCTCACACAACGAAATCTCAGCACTCAAGCCACAGACAGAATACGGCTCATGTCCTCCAGACTGGCCCATTATCAACATGCTAAAATTCACATCTCATCTATGGAAGTCACAAGTTGTCGATGCACAGCTGATACCAAGCTCTCATGCGCGCATTCGAATACATGAAAGGAATTCAAAAAGTTACGCTTTTGGCTGAATAAAATGGATTCGCACGACAAGAATTCAAGAATGTGAGATTTTTCCTAAGGGTTTTGTATCCTCTCGAAGATAAGTACAGACGTCTCCTTACCAATCCGCAAGATTCTACTAAACTTGCTCATGACCGGTGAGTCCCATGTAACCTAGGCTCTGATACCAACTTGTCACGACCCCAAATCTAGATTGGCCGTGATGGCGCCTATCGTGGTACTAGGTTAGCCAAATTTACTGAAAATATCATAAGGTTTCCATTTAATACATAAATTATCCTATGTTTCATAATAATTTCCACTTTTAAGCATTTCAAAACCATAAAAACGATCAGAACGTCTAAACACAGGCCCAACATCTGGAGTCAACCGTCATGAGTATCTAAGAAGTGATACAGTCTAATACCAATTCTCTACTACGACAAATCTGGGAAGTAAAGAAAAAATGACAGAGTAGGAAGGAGAAAGAGTAGGTTGCGGACGCCGAGCAACTACCTCACAATCTCCGAACAATGCTCCAAATGGGGTAGCTCAACTATCGCTTTGCCCCGGTACCTGAATCTGCACACAAGGTGCAGAGAGTAACGTGAGTGCGCCAACTGAGTAAGTAACAACCATAACTAAAGACTTGAGTGCAGTGACGAGCATTTTTAAAGATCATGTAAAAACCATATAATAAGCAACAATAAAAGTGATTAAACTCAAGTCAGGAATCTACATTCCGAATATTTCATAAAAAAACTCCAGTTTTTTCGTTTAAACTCGTAAAAACATTAGTTCAACATTTATTAAAGAGGCTCAGTGTAAAGAAAAGTGAAAACAATAGTTTCATTAAAATATCAGCCCTCCGGGCACAATGTCACTCACAAATAAAGCCTCTCGGCAAGCCTCTCAGTAACTCGTGACTCTACTATCATAAGTCAATGCTCACACTCAGCACTCTCACTCAACAGGTACCATATAACAACCGCTGCGGCGTGCAGCCCGATCCATAATAGTAACTTGTTGCGGCGTGTAGCCCGATCTATAATAATAACCCGCTGCGGCATGTAACCCGATCCATAATAGTAACCCGCTGCAGCGTGCAGCTCGATCCATAATAGTCGACTTCTCTCACTAGGGGTGTACAGACTCTCGGAGGAGCTCCTACAGCCCAAACGCTATATTGCTGCGGCGTGCAACCCGATCCAATATATATATCGCTGCGGCGTGCAGCCCGATCCATATAATATCTGCTGCGGCGTGCATCTCGATCCATAACTATCCTCGCAAACTCGTCTCTCGGCCTCACTCAGTCATCCTCACAAGCTACTCGGGCAACTCACCTCAACTCACGGGACTCAGCCCAAAGTACCTCACAGTATTCTAAAACAGTGTGATAACAATGATAACATCAACATGTATAAAGCATGGCTGAGTTCATAATTTCTTCTATCAAAAATAGTGTGAGAATAGTGGAAAAATACCCCTGAGGGTTTAAACAGATCGGCACAAGGCCCTAAACATGACATACAACCCATAATAAAGTATAAATCTCTAAAATACAGGATATCATATGGTTTCAAATCAACACGCGGCTTAATAGTCGCTATGGGACGGACCAAGTCACAATCCCTATCGGTGCACGCCCACCCGCTCATCACCTAGCATGTGCGTCACCTCATTTATCAAAACAATACGAAATACCGGGGTTTCATACCCTCAGGTCTAGATTTACAATCGTTACTTACCTCAAACCGGCCCGAATACTACTCAGCGATGCTCTTGTCTCTTGAATCGTCTCCCAAATGCTCTGAATCTATTCAAAACCAGATTAATAACATCAAAATATGCTAGGGAGGCGAAACCCATTCGAGAATTATCAAAATTAGGCACAAATCCCGAATTGGCCAAACCCGACTCCCGGGACCACGTCTCGGAATTTGACAAAAATTACAAAACCGGAATCCTCATTCTCCCACGAGTCTATACATACCAAGAACATCAAAATCGGACCACAGTTGCCCCTTCAATTCCTCAATTAAAGTCTCCAATTTCCCATGCCCTAACTTCCCCAATTTTGGGTTTAAATCCTACTAATTTAATGCTTAATTACATAGAAATCAACATAGAATCGAGTTATGAAGTCAAAAATCTTACCTCCAAGTGTTTCCTCTTTGATTCCCTCTTAAATCCCTCTCTAAAGCTTCAATTCCGTCCAAAAATGGTGAAAAGATGGCTAAAGGTCACGAATATGTCTTTTTAAAATATATTGCGCAGGTCTATTCCTTAATCGCGATCGCGAACAAAGCCATGTGATCGCGAAGCACAAAGATACACTGCCCCTCAACTTACCCTACGCGATCGTGGAATAGCCCACGCGATCGCGAAGCTCAGTCTTCACCACTCACGCGATCGCGTCCCTTCCCACGCGACCACATTGAACAAACCTTTCACTCCTCACCAATTCACTCTCCTCTATGCGAATGCGACCCTGGCCACACGTTCGCGTAACACAACATTACATCCCCACGTGATCGCAACCTGACCTCTGCGATCGCATAGAGAAATTTCACCCCTGCCCAACTTAGCCTACGCGATCGTAGACACTTCTACGCGATCGCGAAGAGCAATAATACCTGCAACAGAAACCAGCAAAACTGCTATCTCCCAAAACCAAAAATCGATCCGTTAACCACCCAAAACTCACCCGAGTCCCTCGAGACCTCAACCAAACATACCAACACATCCCATAATCTTATTCAAACTTAGTCGAGCCTTCGAAACACCCAAAAAAAATTCCAAAACACGTCTGATTGACCTGAAAATTTGCACACATATCCAAAATGACACTACAAACCTTCTTCAACTTCCGGAATTCCATTCCGACCCCGATAGCTAATTTTTCACTGCCGACCGGAATTGCCAAAAACTCAATTTCGCCAATTCAAACCTAATCCTACTCTGGGCCTCTGAAAAACATTTCGAACTCACTCCTAAGTCCCAAATCACCTAACGAAACTATCTGAGCCATAAACTCTGCATTTCGAGGTCGTTTACCAAATAGTCAACTTCTGGTTGACTTTTCTAACCATAAGGCCAACTTAAGAGACTAAGTGTCTCATTTCTCACCACGACCACTCCAAACTCGAGCCAACCAACCCAACAAAACACAAAAGAGTTGAACCACACAAAATGAAGCCGAAATAGGGGAAACAAGGCTAAACTCTCGGAATGACTGACCGGGTCGTTACAGCTATTCTGGTCTGTAATAACTTTATAATAAACATATTTGGGGATATTTAGTAACGTTTTTTTTGGGGGGGGGGGGTTCTTATTTCCTTTGTTAAACTGGGTAGAAATCATGCCTATAGGATTTAGTTATGTTGTTAATTCTGTTCATTTGGAAAAAAAAAACTGTATGAGTTCTATATTATGATTAGAAATCCTGCCTATAGGACTTTCGTGATGGTATTAACTCTCAAGTTCTATATTTGTATATTAGAAATCCTTCCTATAGGGTTGACATTAAATTGCATATGAGAAATCCTTCCCATAGGATCTATCAATATGTCCAACAAATGTGCATTAGCAATCATGCATATAGGACCTTGATGTGTGATTTAATCATTTTCCTGGCAATCTACATAATTTCTGCCCAAACATGGTTTAATAGATATCATGCCTATAGGATAAAAAATTAGTCTCACACCTAGAGATCATGCCTATAGGATTTAAATTAATTCCATAATAGATACCATGCCTATAGGACTAAAACCAGTTCAAACCTAGAAATCATGTCTATAGGGATTAAGTAAGTGTAGTAATTAGAAAGCATGCCTATATGATTAAAAGGGGGAATAGAACCTATCTCTATAAGTAAAATTATTCCTACACCTAGAAATCATGTCTATAGGTCTGTTATCATCAAACTCGTAGAAATCATGCCTACAGAATTCTGTTGATCGATTCTGAATTCAATCGCCACTGTCAATCACTTAGGCAATATACCTGTAAGATTTAATTTCGGGTTTATAATTGTGATGTATTACTGTCTGAAGTGCCCAGGTTATACTGAATAGGCAAACAACAGGTTTCAACACTCGCCTTAATAAAACTACCTCTGCATCTGTTTTCTCGCATAGACATCTTGCCTATAGGATTTTAAGGTTAATAAAGTTTGCTGAATCAATTGCGTGCCTTTGTTGGTTATGTGTGGAGGTCAATATGAGCCCATATTTGCTTGCTATCTGAAAGTCCTACTTGTTGTTTTGCTTGTCGCCTAGATTTTACATTTTGAGAAACATAGGTTGGGTCTAGAACTATCCCAAATAGAGGTCCTAATACCTCCAGGGCCATAGGTAAGGGACAGGTAGTGCACACATAGGGAACGAGTTAGAATCAATTAGAGCGATTAAGTAACAACTTAAAGATAGTAATCGGGTGGTAAGGAGATGATAGTCCGTGCACTAATGCAATGAGTAACACCCCGACTCGAAGGAGTTACAAAGTATTGCACGGGATGATCCTAAAGGAGTTACAAAGTATTGCACGGGATGATCCTATAGGCTAAAAAACTTAGGACCCCCTCCCTTATTCCTGTTTAAAAATAAATTGAGTATTCTATTTTTCCAAATTGCTTTCTTCTCCTTAGACTAATTCTCTTAATTCATGTTTGGTCGGGACCCACCGTTGTGGACCTCGAGGGGTTCCTAACACCTTCCCCTCAAGGTAATTTGAGCCCTTACCTGATCTCTGGTGATGTAAACTAGTTATATGAGTTACTTGCTCTAGGTGCCCTAATGCACCTTAATCCGTTAAGTGGCGACCCTATCAATTCCAATTCCTTACACTCTCAAAAAGAAGTTGTCCCAAAAATGTCGAAACCTGATTTCGCGAGAAAAAGGGGATGCGACAACATGACGACTTTGTTGGGGATATTTTTAGGCTCTTATTATAACGAATGTGTTTTTGTGAATTAGTCTTTAAATATGTCATTATTATTTCGTTAATACATGCACACCCCTTCCCCTTCCCACTCTATGTGAATTTATTTGCCTATCTTTACTCATTTATGATTTCGCTTCCCTTTTTATTACTCTTTACTATGAAAACTGACTTGTCTCTTTGTTTTCTTTCTTAAACGCCTATACAATTATTAAATACCGCATTTATCATTTTTCATCGTGCAAATACTTGACAACGTGTTATTTTCTGTTTGCATAAATCATGTTCAACATCATACTCCACTCGTGCGTAATTAAAACCATAGAAACACTTGATGAGTGTATGTGCTCTTCCTATATCACCCTTTTGAATTTGAAAAGGCTTATTTGCGGTAAAACTAGTCGATCAGCGGTGCAATCGATGGTTCCGTGCCTTTCCCCCTCAATTTGTCTGCTTGAGGGTACCGGTCTATACCTCTATAGAAACCTTACTCTGATTATAATTGTACATGCATCATGGTCAAACCTAGCCTGGGCTAATATGTTGTCCGCATAATAGCCTTTTAAGGAAAGCCTTTGTCCAAAAGTCCATCGGGGTTTCCATAATCCCAACAGACACAACCACGATCTATGCATTATTTGGAGAAATAAATAGCGATATGCTAATCATTAATGTATAAATAGTCGAATCCGAAGGGGGAAAGGGTCTAACCTTATTTATTTTACAGAAAATGAGGCACGAAGGCCCCAGGTTCGGCATGGTCCGAAACATACCACCATTATTGCTAGATTGGTGGGAAGACCTTTCGTCAAGTGACAAAAATCATGTGAAAAGGGTCCTTGGAAATTACCCTCCTTATTAGATATCCAACCAAAAAACATGTTGATCAAAGCTGCCACTATGTTCTGCGACAGAGAAAAGACCGTATTTTGTTTTGGCAAAATAGAAATGACCCCTCTTTTGGAGGAAATAGGGGGATTCACTGGACTACCTTGGGACAATCCCGATTTATTGGTGCCGGGAAATCGCACTCCCTATGGGTTTCTGAAAATGATGGGTATAAGAAATAATGATGACTTGGTGTGTCTAAAGAAGTCCTACATACCTTTCGACTTCCTTTATGAACGATACGGTCACAACAAATCTTATCGTATCTTTCATGACAAATTCTCCATCACTTCCTTAGGTTGGATTCATCGTAGGGTTTTCATGTTCATCGTCTGCTTCTTGGGCATGATAGTGTTTCCAAGAAAAATGGACAAGATTCATACCAGACTGATCATGGTAACCAAAGCCTTAATGGAAGTAATCAAGGGCCAAACATATACTTTTGTCCCTATGATTATAGAAAACATATATCGGGCCTTGGATCGTTGCCAGAAGGGGTTCAAACACTTCGAGGGTTGTAATTTGCTGCTACATATTTGGTTGCTAGAACATCTCCAAAGAGGTCAATACCTCCAAGAGTTTCCATGGAGACCGTGGAATGATCACATAACTTTCCATCACCCCAAAAGAATGACCTTTATCCCAGACAGGTTTGCTCAACCAGAGAATGCTACACAATGGGTACAATATTTTGACAATTTGACCGAGGACTAGGTTCAATGGATGTTCGAGTGGTTCCCTACTAGTGACTTCATCATCAGATCCAGAGACGTTCCGCTTTTGGTGTTGATCGGGTTATGGGGAATACACCATTATGTTCCTATTACGGTCATGAGACAAGCTGGTAGAAAACAAGTCATACCACGAGTCTCCAAAATGAGTCACTACAGGGCGGATTTCCAAGATGATGACATCCCATACAAATGTGAAGCTCAACACATGTGGCACTTGAAGGTCATTGTGGAAAGGGACACCATCGAGCCAGATCGGTATCACGCAGGTCACGTGTACTTCTACCCATCATGGTTGGAAGATAGCATAGCAGGAATAGTCAAGCCAAGGGCCAGTCGAGGAAATAGAGTCATAGATGAAGTTGTTGAGGCACAAGTGAAGTATAACAGACTGCGGAAAAGAGTTCACGAGTTCGAGGCCGAGCATTTGGAACAACACAAGACTGATATGGAATTAATCAATGAATGGAGGGAAATGGCTATTAGATCAAACAAAAGCCTGGAATATCTAGAGCAAGGTCTGATGGAGTTAGAAGGGAAAACGAGGAAAATAGTCGTAGTCTGTCAGAATGCATAGAGCAACGAAAGAGGACATCTAGCGAAGGCATACCTGCTGCTGAACATGCGCGATCTGGGGAACTTGATCGATGGAGCCAAGAGAGTCAAGTCTGAAGTTCCCTCTGGGACCAAGTAAATTAGGTTTATTTGTTTTAGAATTGCTTTTCTAATGTAATAAGGCCAAGTGCCAGTAGTGACTTATTTTATTGTCGTTTTAGATTCGTCTTATTTATTACATTAATGAAATGAGGTAATTATTGACATTAAACTTCTCCAAATCTACTTGTATCTAAGCCTACCTCGGGCACAACGAGGCTCCCAAATTAGGACGCGAATTTACATTCCCGCAATATGTGTTTAAATACTGCAAATACTTTTTCTAGAATTCTCACTGACTTGGTTACTTTTTTGTTTTTCTTTCTTTTTGATTATTCCCATACCCCGAGGTTGGTTCACACATACTGGCCTCATCATCATACAACACCAGATCCATGGGCCCTCCACCACCTCCTCCTCCAAGTGTACCAAAAAGCAAAGGAAAATCTAAGATGGACGATATGAGTGGCGTCAGAAAAGACAACGCTACACATGCTGAGAATGTGGAAACTTCTGATGGTCGGAGTACTCCGGCACCAAATGATTTGGTTTTGCGGTTGGAACAGAAAATACTTGAATTGAAGGTGAGCTTGAGCAGGTCCACAACGTGGAAAACCTCTCCCTCACACTAAATTTCCCATATATCAACCATCCTAACACTCAAAACCCAGTACCTCCTCATAAAACACCCAACCAACGCCCGCAGAATCCTCCCGCACCTCACCAATATACAACCCCTTCTCAAAATCCTAATCCTTTACCCATACCGACACCCCCTCAACACCAGCATCTTCCAACTCAATATCTGCAAACCACTTATCACACTCCTCATAATACCCCACAGCCCATCCCCGATCCTCAAAATTCAACCAATGATCACCAATATACCCAAACCCCCGGCATTCATCAAAACAATCCCATATATGTGAAAAACCTACCCTACTCTACTCAACCAATCTCATATACACCAGAATCCGCCGAGAAGGACCTGCTCATTAAGAACATGGCAGAGGAGCTCAAGAAACTCACAAGTCGATTTCAGGGTGTTGAAGGAGGCAAAGGAATCGAAGGTCTGAATTACGAGGATTTGTGCATTCAACCAGATGTGGAACTGCCGGAGGGTTACAAACTTTCTAAGTTCGAAATGTTTGATAGAACGGGTGACCCAAAGGTCCATTTGAGAACCTAGTGTGACAAGCTCGTGGGGGTTGGAAAGGAAGAAAGAATTCGCATGAAGTTGTTCATAAGAAGCCTTACTAGAGACGATCTATCTTGGTACATAAGTCAAAATCCCAAGAAATGGGCTAATTGGGTAAACATGGTATCAGACTTCATGGATAGATTCAGATTCAACACGGAAAATGCACCGGATATCTTCTATATCCAGAATATCAAGAAAACACCAACTGAGACTTTCCGCGAATATGCTACTTGGTGGAGGTTAGAAGCAGCAAAGGTCGGGTCGGCATTAGAGAAGGAACAAATGAAAAAATTCTTTATCAGGGCTCAGGATCCGCAATATTATGAAAGGTTAATGGTCATTGAGAATCACAAGTTCTCCGACATCATCAAGCTCGGAGAAAGGATTGAAGAAGGTATCAAAAGCGTAATGTTAACAAATTTCGAGGTATTGTAGGCCACGAACAAAGCACTACAATCGGGTGGCATATCAAATAAAGAAGTGGGGATAGTAATGGTGGCCCAAGGTCTGAAATCTCCATTCGTATACCAAACACCTCTACCCACATACCAACCTTTACCTCCCAAATATCCTCAACCCGCCACCGCCTACCACACTTATAACACCCAACTAACCTACTTTCACTCACCTCCAGCTCGTCCAAATTATCAAAAACCCAGGCCCAATTTCGATCGCAAACCACCCAGGAAGTACATCCCTATTGCTGAACCCATAGACCAATTGTATGAAAGATTAAAGGTTGCTGGATATGTCACCCCTATTCCCGATTTGGATATGGAAAATTCCTCCCAATGGGTCAACCCAAACAAGACATGTGCATACCATTCCGGCATGAAGGGACATACTATTGATGAATGTCGCACTTTGAAATACAAGATCCAGACACTGATTGATACCAAGGTCATACAGGAAAAAGAAGCCACACCCAATGTCCGCAACTATCCCCTCCTAGATCATAGGGGTGAAGGAGTCAATGTAATATAAACTGATGAAGACTGGGATCCCGAGGGACCAATTGGGCTTATTCGGGAAGATGATGACCCTAAGAAACATGCAGTCACACTCAATCCCATTGTGGTACAGGTACATCCACCTGTTGAAGTTGAGGTAGCCGCATCGGTTCCCTTTGAAGTAAAAATGACACCCCTACAGCTACACCCATTCCGTTTGAGGTAGAAGTAGCCACACCTTTCACTGTGACAGTGACATCCACACCACCCTTCAGTTCCAATGCCGTACTATGGGATTATGTTGTTGAATCTAGGAGAAAAGGGAAAGAAAATATGGAATAGTCCGGTGCTGCAAAAGGAATGACTAGAACGGGAAGAATTTACACACCTGAGCATTTGGGAGAGACAAGTAAGCAAGATGCCAACAAACAACCGATCATCGAAACTGGTCCGGATGATCTCTAGAGGAAAGTACAAGAAAGGGAGTACTCTATCGTTGATCGTCTAAACAAACCTCCCGCCCAGATATCTATCCTGTCACTGGTGTAAAATTCTGAAGCACATAAAAATACTCTGATGAAAGTATTGAACGACGCATATGTACCCAAAAATATTACTAGCGGAGAAATGTCCAACATGGTGGGGAAAGTGTTGGAGAGCTATAAGATCACCTTCCATGAAGACGAGTTGCCACCTGATGGATTGAGCCATAACAGGGCACTGCACATCACAGTGCAATGTGAAGATAAGTTCATCGCCAGAGTTCTGATAGACGGAGGGTCCAACCTCAACGTTTGTCCACTGACAAATCTGATGGGCAAGGTTCTGCATGAAATACGAGCAGGGAATATGAATGTGAAGGCATTCGATGGGTCTCAAAGGTCCACAATTGGAGAAACTAATCTATGCTTGCAGATGGGTCCTACCTAGTTCGAAGTTGAATTTTATGTGCTAGACATATCCGCCTCCTACAATCTGTTGGTATGACGACCTTGGATACATGTCGCTGGAGTTGTTGCATCCACTTTGCATCAGGATGTGAAATTTGAATGGAACCATCAAGAAGTGATCATCCATGGAGATGGAAGCAATCCCATTTACACTGGTCAGACTATTCCGGTGGTGGAGAATAGAAGGAAGTTAGGGGGAGAAACTTACCATCGCATCGAGCGTGTTAACACAATCGAAAAGGATAAGTGGTGGAGCATAAAAATAGAAAGCATATTGGCATGCAAAAGGGTATGATCCTAGAAAAGGGCTTGGTAAGAATCTCCAAGGCATCGCCAAGCCAGTACAGCTGAAACGTCACAACACAACCTTTAGGCTTGGATATAAATACACCTGGAAAGAATATCAGAACTGGTCGCCACCATGGCGTGGTCCATATGGGGATAAGAAGAAGAAGAAGCGTTGGTTGCGTTGCGAAATTTGTTTTTAGAAGATGACGATATGGACTGTTGTGTGATAGTTGAGGAGGAGGAGGAAGAAGGCCTTACTATTCAGACAGTGGAGAAAGGAGCATTTCTCAAGAACTGGACCGCTATACCATCAAGGGCCCGAAGAGTCCCGTGGTAGCAAGGCAGCTAGCATCATTTATTTTGAAAAACAATTTCTTCTTGAGCATTTTGTTTTAAATAAATCTTTCAATGTCCCATTTCGAAAAACATTATTTTAGTTATTGAAATCACTTTGTTTGAAACTTTTTACATTTACCAATGGCTTGATGTTTTATTATTACTATTTTATGTCATATCTTTCTCTCTACAGCATTACTATTTCATTTCTTGATGAACCAACGAATGTGACATGTAATGAGACAACGCAACAAAAGGACAGTGACTCGGTAGAAATAGAAGAAGAGGATGTAGTACCTGAGGGAATTATCAGGGAAGTTGAGAATTTGAAAACAAGCCCAAGTCCAACCTGGAAGAAACAGAGATAGTCAATTTGGGAGACTCTGAAACCATCAAAGAAACTCGCATAAGCATCCATTTGTCACCGGAAGAGAAGGAAGAATACACTCGTTTCCTGAAAGAATATGAGGATATCTTTGCATATTCATACGACGATATAACAGGGTTGAGTACATATACAGTAGCTCACAAGTTACCTACAAACCCAATGTGTCCGCCAGTGAAGCAGAAACTCAGAAAGTCCAAGCCAGACATGAGTCTGAAAATCAAGGAGGAAGTCACCAAGCAGATCAAAGCCAAGGTCCTCAGGGTAGTTGAGTACCCAACCTGGTTAGCCAATATTGTACCGGTTCCAAATAAAGATGGGAAGGTCAGGGTGTGTGTCGACTATCGGGATCTAAACAGGGCAAGTCCTAAGGATGATTTCCCACTACTAAATATACACATCCTGATCGACAACTGCGCCAAGCATGAACTCCAGTCCTTTGTAGATTGCTTCGCAGGTTATCATCAAATCTAGCTGGACAAAGAAGACACAGAGAAAACAACTTTCATTACACCGTGGGGGTGTATTGCTACAAAATGATGCCATTCGGTCTAAAGAATGCTGGGGCCACCTGCATGAGGGCCATGACAAACATTTTCCATGATATGATACATAAGTAAATAGAGGTGTATGTTGATGACGTCATCATCAAATCCAAGAAGGCTATAGATCACATAGCATATTTGAGAAAGTTCTTTTACCGGTTGCGGAAGTACAATATAAAACTAAATCCCGCAAAGTGTGCATTTGATGTTCCTGTCGAAAAGTTATTGGGATTCATCGTCAGTCGTCGAGGAATAGAGTTGGACCCCTCAAAGGTTAAAGCCATCCAGGAACTACCACCACCAAAGAACATGAATGATGTGATGAGTTTCTTGGGACGCCTCAATTACATCAGCCGTTTCATAGCACAATCCACAGTGATATGTGAACCAATTTTCAAAATGCTGAAGAAGGATGCTGCAACCAGTTGGACCGAGAATTGTCAAAAGGCTTTTGACAAAATCAAGGAATATCTATCCACACCGCCAGTCTTAGTCCCTCCAGAGCTTGGTAGACCACTACTACTCTACCTTGCAGTCCTGGATGGGGCTTTCAGTTGTGTTTTGGGACAGCATGACAAGACGGAAGAAATGAGCAAGCCATATACTACTTGATTAAGATGTTTACACTGTATGAAGCACGGTACTCTCTGCTAGAACGCACTTGATGCGCTCTAACCTGGATAGCTCAAAAGCTAAGGCACTACTTCTGTGCCTATACTACATATCTCATATCAAGGATGGATCCTCTGAAGTACATCTTTCAGAAACCCATGCTTACTAGGAAGCTGGCCAAGTGGAAAATCTTGCTGAGTGAGTTCGACATCATCTATGTAACTCATAAAGCAGTCAAAGGACAAACACTAGCAGATCATCTTGCTGAAAATCCTGTAGGAGAGAATACAAACCCCTAAAAACGTATTTCCCTAATGAGGAGGTATTATTCGTAAGAGAGGACATTGTTGAAGCCTGCGACGGTTGGAGAATATTTTTTGACGGAGCTGCAAATTTCAAAGGAGTTGGTATCGAAGCCGTCTTGGTATCAGAAATCGGTCAGCATTATCCGGTGTATGAAAAACTCAGGTTCCCATGCACCAACAATATGTCGGAATATGAAGCATGCATATTAGGGCTCAACCTGGCTGTTGACATGAATATTCAGGAACTGTTGGTGATCGGTGATTCAGACCTGCTGGTACATCAAGTACAAGGAGAGTGGGATACCAAGAATACAAAAATACTACCATATATGCATCATGTATAATAAATTAAGACGAGGTTCACGAAGATAGAATTTCGGCATGTCCCCAGAATCCAGAATGAATTTGCAGACGCATTGGCCACCTTGTCATCAATGATACAACATCCAGACAAGAATTTCATTGATCCCATTTCGGTGAAGATCCATAATCATCTGGCATATTGTGCTCATGTTGAAGAATAAACAGATGGAAATCTCTGGTTCCACGACATCAAAGAATATTTGGCGAAGGGAGAATACCAAGAGCATGCAAACCATACTCAGAAATGCACACTCCGGAGATTGTCCAATAACTTCTTCCAAAGCGGAGGAATTCTGTATAGGAGGACTCCTGATCTAGTTCTGTTAAGATTTGTTGACGCCAAAGAGGCTTCCAAATTGCTCGAGGAGATACATGCCGGAACTTGCGGCCCACATATGAACGAATTTGTCTTGGCCAAAAAGATACTCAGGTCTGGATACTTTTGGATGACTATGGAAACAGACTGCATCCGGTATATCCATAAATGCCACCAATGCCAGATACATGCAGACATGATATGGGTGCCGCAAAACGAGCTTAATGCAACAAGCGCACCTTAGCCTTTTGCGGCCTGGAAATGGATGTCATCAGTCCGATTGAACCCACTGATTCGAATGGGCACATGTTCATTTTAGTGCCCATCGACTACTTAACTAAATGGGTTGAAGTTGCATCTTACAAAGCTGTAACCAAGAAAGTCGTTGCACATTTCATCACAGATCGGATTGTTTGTCGAATTGGGGTTCATGAGTCCATCATCACTGACAATTCCGTCAATCTCAACAGTGATCTGATGAACCATGTGTGAAACTTTCAAAATCAAGCACAATTTATACATATGTGCTTGCAATATATTTTTTGCAGGTGATCCAAAAAGTAAACGTTATCCCAATAGGAGCAATCCCGCTCCAGTTCCTATTCATATCCCTTCAAATTATTTCAAACTTGGCCGTTCATCATCTGTTACCCATTCTCATTTACCCATAACCATTTCAAACCCCAAGTAATCATACTCGAAACCTTTTGTCCATTCTTGCGACAACTCCATCAGTTTATTCCACCGTTGGATCCAGAACTACACACGGCCTGATGTAATGACCCGGTCCGTCGTCATGTAGAATCCGCATTATAAATATTGTTATAGATTGTTTATACTGTTATTGATGTGTTAGAGTTGGTAGGCTTGAAATCAGAATGGTTGTAGTGAGAGTTTAGGCATTCAGCCTTTAAAAATAGCCTTAAAATGGGAAAAGACAACTAAGAATTGACTTATTGGTAAACGACCTCGGAATGCTGATTTTATGGTCCGAATAGATTTGTTAGGTGATTTGGGACTTAGGAGTGTGTTCGGAATATTTATATGATATCCGGTGTAGAATTAGGCTTGAATTGGCGAAAGTTAGTTTTGGAGATTTCCGGTCGGCAGTGGAAAATAAGCTATCGGGGTCGGAATGGAATTCCGACAGTTGGAGCAGGTTCGTAATGTCATTTTGGATGTGTCTGCAAATTTTCAGGTCAATCGAAGTTGTTTTGGGTAGTTTCAGTATCGTTGGTGGAATTTAGAAGTTTCAATGTTCATAGGCTTGAATTCGATGAGTTTTTGGAGTTTTGATGTTTCAAAGGGTTTATGTTTGGTTGGGGTTCCGAGGGGCTCGGGCTTGATTTCGGGTGGCGAACGAGAATTTGGACTTGGCAAAATGCAGCTTTAGCTGCTGTTCTGATGTTTTCGCACCTGTAGGAGGGGAGCCGCAGGTGCGGTCCCGCAGGAGCGGACTTGGCTCCGCAGGTGCGAGAATGGGCTGGGTTGAGGAGTTCTGCAGGTGCGAGGAAATTGTCGCACCTGCGAGGTCGCAGGTGCGGAAGAAGGATCGCAGGTGCAGATTTGAGTGGTCCCAGATGAGACCGCAGGTGCAGAAGGATCATCGCACCTGCGAAGCGCAGGTGCGAGAAATGGGTCGCAGGTGCGAAATCACTGTGCAGTAAGTATAAAAACCAGCCTTCGCGAATTGTAACCATTTTTCTCAATATTTTATCCGGGTTTGAAGCATTTGAAGGGTTTTTGAAGAGGGAATTCGATAGTTCTTCGTGGAGGTAAGATTTTTGGACTCTAAACTCGTTAATACATGATTAAAGGTTAGATTAATGGTGGAAAAATTGGGAAAAATTAGTGGAAAAGGGGTAGTTAGGGTTTGGGATTAAGAGGCTTTAGAATGAGGATTTGAGGGGTCATTTGGACTCCGATTTCGGTGTTCTTAGTATGTATAGACTCGTGGGAGGGTGAGGATTCTTGTGCTGTAAATTTTATCGAATTCCGAGACGTGAGCCCGGGGGCCGGGTTTGATCAATTTCAGGATTTTTGAATATTTTTGATAGATTTTGATTAGGATTCACCTCTTAGCATATAATAATGATTTACACTTGATTGTTGGTAGATTTGGAGCGCTCGGAGGTCGAATTTTGAGGCAAGGGCACTGTGGAGAAGTGTTTTAGCCGGTTTTGAGGTAAGTAACGTCTTCAACCTTGAAACTGAGGGTTCGAAACCCCAAATTATCTGATAATTGATGTTAATTAAGGTGACGGACTTGCCAAGTGACGGGCATACGGGCGTTCACCGAATGTTTGTGGACTGGCTCATCCCATGGTATTATCTAATGGTTGATTCACACTGATACTTGTACTGCGAAGGTGAAGATTTCCTTGAACATATTGGAAATCATGATAAGTGTAATTGCTAAGGCTTCATGCCAATGTGTTTAGACTAAAACTGTCAATTGTTGGTGTCTCTATCTGTAGTTATTTACTACCATGCACTCAGTCTTGTTGTAGCATACATCTTAATGCTTCAGTCTCAGCATTTGTTAATTATATTGCATTATTATTGTTTGGGCTGAATTATACATATTTGAGAGCATTGTGAGTGAGACTTGAAAGTATTGACTGAGTGAGGCCTAGAGCCGGATTTTTGAGACGGTTATGAGATCGGACTGCACACCACAGCAATCCCTGAATCATACCTTCGTTGGTTTGATATAACGCTTGGGCTTATAGGAGCCCCTCCGGAGTCTTTACACCCCTAGTGAGCGCACATATATTGAGGGATGGATCTTCCCTGGACATGGATCTTGTCCGAGTGATATGTTCTGGAGATGGATATTCTCCGTGGTGTCTTGTTCTGGAGATGGATCTTCTCCGTGAGGCTGGATTGGCCTATCTTTTCCTCAGTACCGAGTGACTATGTCACTATGTTTATCCATATTCTGGGATGGATTTTCCCTGGGCCCGATTGCCAATTCGAGTACGGAGTGGACTTCCTTATGAGAGTGGATATTGTATACATATCATTCCTGATTTTACACGAACACATGCAAGTTTACAGACATAACTCGGTGCAATTCGCTTATTTTCTACTATATTACTGTCATGTTCAAACTATATGTTGTTGTTCAAATTATCGGAGGTTTAGTCCGTCACTACCTCTCAGCCCATAGGTTGTTTTGTTACTTATTGAGTTTGTGTGCTCACGTTATACCCTGCACCTTGTGTGCAGATCCAGGTGCATTGAGATCCAGCTCTGGTCAGTGAGTCGCAGCAGTTTCATCGGAGTTGACGAGGTAGCATCTGGCGACCATAATCTCGTCATCTCTTTCTTTTCTACCTGTCGTATTTATTTTCAGACTATGTTGGTCATTTCTTTTGGGTTTTGTTTATTTATTAGTAGCTCATGACTGCGTGACACCGGATCCGAGGCTGTAGTATTTAAATTTTGTTTTCCTTCCTTAAATTGTTTCCAAATTATGAAATTCCACCATTAATGATTTGGATTTATTAAAAATGAGCATTTTCTCCAATAACTGAACCTAGAACCGTTATAGTTAGGTGGCTGGCCTGGTTCCACGACAGGCGCCATCACGAATCCGAAATTGGGTTGTGACAAGTTGGTATCAAAGCTCTAGGTTGAATAGGTCTCACCAGTCATGAGCAGGTTTAGTAGAGTCTTGCGGATTGGTACGAAGACGTTTGTACTTATCTTCGAGAGGCTACAGAACCCTTAGGAAAATTCCACATCTTTGAATTCGGTCGTGCGACTCTATTGAACTCTGGAACTAAACTTCTGTTGTTTTCGTTCTCTCACAGATGGTGAGGACTCGTGCTACCGGTAATGGTGATCAGACACTAGCAGGACTAGCTAGAGGTCGAGGCCGTGGCAGAGGAAGGGGTGCAGCCCGCACCGCAGCCGGGGCAGCACTTGTGGACCCTCCCATTGCTCAAGATCAGGTCCCTGGAGCTGATATTCCAGCGGGGCAGGATCAGGCACCAGCAGTGCCCATTGTGATTACGGGGCTTCAGGAGACCCTAACTCAGATTTTGACGGTGTGCACCAGCTTGGCACAGGCCGTTGCGATGTCCACTACTGCTACTACTTCTCAGGCAGGGGGAGTCATTCAGACTCCAGCTGCCCGGACACCTGAGCAGGTCACCCAGGGACTTCAGACACCTGGGGCAGTCCCAGCACAGCCGATTGCTCCAGTACAGGATTATGTGGTTCCAGCCTTAGTTGATGATGAGCAGCGTAGGTTGGAGAGATTCAGAAGGCTACAGCCTTCTACTTTTAGTGGTACTGAGGGCGAGGACGCACAGGCCTTCTTGGACAAGTGTCAGAGGATACTACGCACAACAGGGATACTAGAGGCCAACGGAGGTCCATTTACTACTTTCCAGTTCTCAGGAGCTGCACTTGCTTGGTGGGAGGCCTATGAGAGGCGTAGACCCACTGATGCAGCGCCCCTTACATGGCACCAGTTATCCATTCTCTTTTTGGAGAAGTATATACCACAGTCTCGCAGAGAGGAGTTGTGCAGAGAGTTCGAGTCGTTGCGTGAGTGAGACATGACCGTGATGCAGTACGAGATGAGGTTCTCTGAGTTAGCCCGTCATGCCATCTGGCTAGTTCCCACAGACCGAGAAAGGATCCGGAGGTTTGTTGACGGTCTTACTTATTAGTTACGGATCTTTCTGACCAGGGAGAGGGTATCTGGGGCTTCTTTTGAGAAGGTAGTTGACATAGCCAGGGAGATTGAGTCAGTGCGCCGCCAGGAGCGTGTTGAGAGGTAGGCCAAGAGACCTCGAGGATCTAGTAGTTATGGTGGTGGTCACTCGGGAGGTCAGTCTCAGTGTAGCAGAGGTCGTCCATTCAGACCTCCTCAGCCAGCTCGCCCAGTTTACAGTGGTACTCCATCTGGACACGACCCTCGTAGTTCTCATCCGGTCCGTTCATCATTCAGTGCACTTCCAGCCCAGAGCTCATCCCCGCCACAGTCAGTTCAGGGTTCTTCAGCACATGGCTCTTCTAGCAGCTACTCTGGTTCCAGGGGTTCCCTTCAGTCCCCACCGCCTTTTGCTAAGAGAGTTGTTTCGAGTGTGGGGATCCAGAGCACATCAAGAGGTATTGCCCCCGCCTTTCTAGTAGTTCCTATCAGCAGAGGAGCCATCCTCCAGCTTCAACACCATTTTCTACACCACCCGCTCATGCAGCCAGGGGTGGAGGCCAGTTAGTCAGAGGCCGCCCCAGAGGGGGAGGCCGATCAGGTGGGGGACAGGCCCGTTTATATGCACTTCCGGCCAGACCAGATGCCATAGCTTTAGATGCAATAATTACAGGTATTATCTCAGTTTGTCACCAGGATGCTTTGGTATTGTTTGATCCTGGTTCCACGTATTCATATATTTCATCATACTTTGCACATTTCTTGGATATGCCCCGAGAGTCTTTGATTTCATCTGTTCGTGTGTCGACTCCGATGGGGGATACTGTTGTGGTGGACCAGGTGTACTGGTCTTGTATTATATCTATTGGGGGTCTGGAGACCCGGGCAGATCTATTAGTGCTTAGCATGGTTGACTTCGATGTGATTTTGGGCATGGATTGGCTATCTTCATGTCATGTTGTTCTTGACTGTACGCCAAGACCGTGACATTAGCTATGCCCGGATTGCCGAGGGTTGAGTGGAAGGGTTTGGTGGAGTATGTGCCTAGCAGGGTGATTTCCTTTCTGAAGGCTCAGCGTATGATTGGGAAGGGGTGTGAGTCTTATCTGGATTTTGTGAGGTATGTTAGTAGAGGGACTCCTTCTATTGATTTTGTTCCTGTGGTCTGTGAGTTTCCGGACGTATTCCCTGCAAACCTACCAGGCATGCCACCTGACAGGGACATTGATTTTGGTATTGACTTGTTACCAGACACCCAGCCTATCTCTATTCCATCGTACCGCATGCCCCAACAGAGTTGAAAGAATTGAAAGAGCAGCTTCAGGAACTCCTAGATAAGGGGTTCATTCGGCCTATTGTGTCACCTTGGGGTGCACCGGTGTTGTTCGTGAAAAAGAAGGATGGGTCAATGCGCATGTGTATCGACTATAGGCAGCTGAACAAGGTTACAGTGAAGAACCGGTATCCTTTGCCTCGTATTAATGACTTGTTTGATCAACTTCAGGGAGCTAGGGTGTTCTCCAAGATTGACTTGAGGTCTGGGTACCATCAACTGAAGATTCGGGATTCTAATATTCCGAAGACTGCTTTCAGGACCAGATATGGTCATTACGAGTTTTTGGTTAAGTCATTTGGGCTGACCAATGCCCCAACCGCTTTCATGCATTTGATGAACAACGTGTTTCAGCCTTACCTTGATCCATTCGTCATTGTGTTCATTGAGGACATCCTGGTGTATTCTCGTAGTCAGGAGGAGCATGCTCAGCACTTGAGGGTTGTGTTGCAGAGGTTGAGAGAGGAGAAGTTGTATGCAAAGTTCTCCAAGTGTGAGTTTTGACTTGGCTCGGTAGCTTTCCTGGGGCACGTGGTGTCCAGTGAGGGTATACATGTGGATCCGAAAAAGATTGAGACGGTGCAGAGTTGGCCCAGACCGTCCTCAGCTACAGAGATTATTAGTTCCCTTGGGTTGGCAGGTTATTACCGTTGCTTTGTGGAGGGAGTTTCTCCTATTGCTTCATCACTGACCAGATTGACCCAGAAGGGTGCTCCATTCAGATGGTCCGACGAGTGTGAGGAGAGCTTTCAGAAGCTTAAGTCAGCATTGACTACAGCTCCGGTATTGGTATTGCCTACTGGTTCGGGTTCTTACACAGTCTATTGTGATGCTTCCAGAGTTGTATTGGGAGCGGTTTTGATGCAGGATAGTAGGGTGATTGCCTACGCGTCCAGACAGTTGAAGGTGCACAAGAAGAACTACCCAGTGCACGATCTTGAGCTAGCTGTCATTGTTCATGCTTTAAAGATTTGGCGTCATTATTTGTACGGGGTACAGTGTGAGATCTTTACGGACCATCGTAGCTTGCAGTATCTGCTGAAGCAGAAGGATTTGAATCTATGTCAGAGAAGATGGTTGGAGATTCTTAAGGATTATGACCTCACCATTCTATATTATCCGGGGAAGGCCAATATGTTGGCCGATGCCCTGAGTCGCCGAGCAGGGAGTTTGGGGAGTTTGGCCTATCTTTCAGCAGTAGAGAAACCTTTGGCACGTGATGTTCAGACCCTAGCAGGGCAGCTTGTGAGATTGGATTTATCAGAGCCTCCACGGGTGGTAGCTAGCATGGCTTCCCGATCTTCTCTCTATGATCAGATTAGAGCATGCCAGTACGATGACTGACACTTGTTGGTTCTTCAGGACAGGTTTCGTCGAGGTGATGCCAGGTATGTGACTATTGGTGATGACGGGGTTATGAGGATGCAGGGCCGTATTTGTGTGCCCGATGTAGATGGCCTTAGAGAGATGATATTAGCAGAGGCCCATAGCTCGCGGTACTCCATTCATCCGGGTGTCGCGGAGATGTATCAGGATTTGAGGCAGCAGTATTGGTGGAGGCGAATGAAGAGGGATATTGTTGAGTATGTAGCACGGTGTCTCAACTGCCAGCAGGTCAAGTATGAGCACCAAAGACCAGGTAGATTGCTTCAGGAGATGGTTATTCCGGAGTGGACGGGGGAGCGGATCACAATGGACTTCGTAGTTGGGATTCCACGGACTCCGAAGGGATTTGATGCTATTTGGGTCATTGTGGATCGACTGACCAAGTCGGCGCATTTCATTCCTGTCAGTACTACTTATACTTCGGAGAGGCTAGCTGGTATTTAAATCAGGGAGATTGTCCGATTTCATGGGGTCCCAGTTTCTATCATTTCGGACAGGGGTACTCAATTCACATCACAATTTTGGAAGGCTATGCAGATAGGTATGGGTACGCAGGTAGAGTTGAGCACAACATTTCACCCTCAAACTGACAGGCAGTCAGAGCGGACTTTTCAGATCTTGGAGGACATGTTGCGTGCCTGTGTGATTGATTTTGGTGGCTCGTGGGAGCAGTTTCTGCCTTTAGCAGAGTTTGCATATAATAACAGCTACCAGTCTAGTATTCAGATGGCATATGAGGCTTTATATGGTAGGAGGTGTAGATCTCTGGTTGGTTGGTTTAAGCCCGGTGAGGCTAGGTTGTTAGGCACGGATTTGGTTCAGGATGCATTGGAGAGAGTGAAGTTGATCCAGGAGCGACTTCGCACGGCTTAGTCTAGGCAGAATAGTTATGAGGACCGAAAGGTTCGGGATGTGTCTTTCATGGAGGGTGATAAGGTTCTGCTGAAGGTGTCGGGTATTTTGAGGTTTGGGAAGAGGGGCAAGCTTAGTCCCCGGTTCATTGGTCCTTTTGAGGTACTTCAGAAGGTTGGAGAGGTGGCTTATAGACTTGCCTTGCCACCTAGCTTGTCTAGCGTTCATCCGGTATTCCATGTGTCGATGCTTCGGAAGTATGTTGGTGACCCGTCTCATGTTTTGGACTTCAGTACAGTTCAACTCGAGGATGATATGTCTTATGAGGTGGAGCCAGTGGCTATTTTGGCTCGCGAGGTCAGAAAGTTGAGGTCTAAGGAGATATCTTCAGTGAAGGTGCAGTGGAGAGGTCAGCTAGTGGAGGAGGCAACTTGGGAGACCGAGCGGGAGATGCGGAACAGATATCCTCACTTGTTTGAGATTCCAGGTATGTGTTAGACCCGTTCGAGGGCGAACGTTTGTTTAAGAGGGGGAGAATGTATTGACTCGGTTCGTCGTCACGTAGAACCCGCATTATAATTGTTTTTATGGACTTGTTATAGATTGTTTATACTGCTATTGATGTGTTAGAGTTGGCAGGCTTGAAATCAGAATGGTTGTAGTGAGAGTTTAGGCATTCATCCTTTAAAAATAACCTTAAAATGGGAAAAGTCAACTAAGACTTGACTTATTGGTAAATGACCTCGGAATACTGATTTTATGGTTCGAATAGCTTCGTTATATGATTTGGGACTTAGGAGTGTGTTCGGAATATTTTTGTGATTTTCGGTGTAGAATTAGGCTTGAATTGGTGAAAGTTAATTTTGGCGATTTCCGGTCGGCAATGGAAAATAGGCTATCGGGGTTGAAATGGAATTCCGACAGTTGGAGCAAGTTCGTAATGTCATTTTGGACGTGTCTACAAATTTTCAGGTCAATCAGAGTTGTTTTGGGTAGTTTCGGCATCGTTGGTGGAATTTAGAAGTTTCAATGTTCATAGGCTTGAATTCGATGAGTTTTTGGAGTTTTGATGTTGTTTTTGATGTTTCAAAGGGTCGACTAAGTTTGAATGATCATATATGATGCGTTGGTATGTTTGGTTGGGGTACCGAGGGGCTCGGGCTTGATTTCGAGTGGCGAACGGGGAATTTGGACTTGGCAAAATGCAGCTTTAGCTGTTGTTCTGATGTTTTCGCACCTGCGGGAGGGGAGCCGCAGGTACGGTCCCGCATGAGCGGACTTGGCTCCGCAGGTGCGAGAATGGGCTGGGTTGAGGAGTTCCGCAGGTGCGAGGAAATATTCGCACCTGCGAGGTCGCAGGTGCGGAAGAAGGATCGCAGGTGCGGATTTGGGTGGTCCCAGATGAGACCGCAGGTGCGGAAGAATCATAGCACCTGCGAAGCCGCAGGTGCGAAATCACTGTGCAGTAAGTATAAAAACCAGACTTCGCGAATTGTAACCATTTTTCTCAATATTTTATCCGAGTTTGAAGCTTTTGATGGGTTTTTGAAGAGGGAATTCGATAGTTCTTCGTGGAGGTAAGATTTTTGGACTCTAAACTCGTTAATACATGATTAAAGGTCAGATTAATGGTGGAAAAATTGGGAAAAATCAGTGGAAAGGGGGTAGTTAGGACTTGATATTAAGAGGCTTTAGAATGAGGATTTGAGGGGTCATTTGAACTCCAGTTTCGGTGTTCTTGGTATGTATAGACTCGTCGGAGGATGAGGATTCTTGTGCTGTAAATTTTATCGAATTCCAAGACGTGGGTCCGGGGGCCGGGTTTGATCAATTTCGGGATTTTTGAGTATTTTTGATAGATTTTGATTAGGATTCACCTCTTAGCATATAATAATGATGTACACTTGATTGTTGGTAGATTTGGAACGCTCGGAGGTCAAATTTCGAGGCAAGGGCACTGCGGAGTAGTGTTTTACCCGGTTTTGAGGTATGTAACGTCTTCAACCTTGGAACTGAGGGTTCGAAACCCCAAATTATCTGATAATTGATGTTAATTAAGGTGACGCACTTGCCAAGTGACGGGCATGCGGGCGTTCACCGAATGTTTGTGGCCTGGCTCATCCCATGGTATTATCTAATGGTTGATTCACACTGATACTTGTACTGCGAAGACGGAGATTTCCTTGAACATATTGGAAATCATTATAAGTGTAATTGCTAAGGCTTCATCCAATGTGTTTAGACTGAAACGGTCAATTGTTGATGTCTCTATCTGTAGTTATTTACTACCATTCACTCAGTCCTGTTGTAGTATACATCTTAATGCTTCAGTCTCAACATTTGTTAATTATATTGCATTATTATTGTTTGGGCTGAATTATACATATTTGAGAGCATTGTGAGTGAGACTTGAAAGTATTGACTGAGTGAGGCCTAGAGCCGGATTTTTGAGACGGTTATGAGATCGGACTGCACACCGCAGCGATCCTTGAATCATACCTTCGTTGGTTTGATATAGCGCTTGGGCTTATAGGAGCCCCTCCGGAGTCTTTACACCCCCAGTGAGCGCACATATATTGAGGGATGGATCTTCCCTGGGCATGGATCTTGTCCAAGTGATATGTTCCAGAGATGGATCTTCTCCGTGAGGCTGGATTGGCCTATCTTTTCCTCAGTACCGAGTGACTATGTCACTATGTTTATCCATATTCTGGGATGGAATTTCCCTGGGCCCGATGGCCAATTCGAGTACTGAGTGGACTTCCTTATGAGAGTGGATACTGTATACATAGAATTCCTGATTTTACACGAACACATGCAAGTTTACATACATAACTCAGTGCAATTCGCTTATTTTCTACTATATTACTGTCATGTTCAAACTATATGTTGTTGTTCAAATTATCGGAGGTTTAGTCCGTCACTACCTCTCAGCCCATAGGTTGTTTTCGTTACTTATTGAGTTGGTGTACTCACGTTATACCCTGTACCTTGTGTGCAGATCCATGTGTATTGAGTTCCAGCTCTGGTCAGTGAGTCGCAGCAGTTTCATCGGAGTTGACGAGGTAGCAGCTGGCGACCATGATCTCGTCATCTCTTTCTTTTCTACCTGTCATATTTATTTTCAGACTATGTTGGTCATTTATTTTGGGTTTTGTTTATGTATTAGTAGCTCATGACTGCGTGACACCGGATCCGAGGCTGTAGTATTTAAATTTTGTTTTCCTTCCTTAAATTGTTTCCAAATTATGAAATTCCACCATTAATGATTTGGATTTATTAAAAATGAGCATTTTCTCCAATAACTGAACCAAGAACCGTTATAGTTAGGTGGATGGCCTGGTTCCACGACAGGCGCCATCACGACTCCGAAATTGGGTCGTGACACCTGATTCCTGTAAAACCAGGGATATGTAGGCAGCTCAGAAACCAGAGTGCAGCCTATCTCTTTCAAATCACCTTATTCGGTCAAAATGGTCATCATGTCTTTACCCGACAACTCTTTCATCCTTCTCGGGTAAAAAAGGGGCAGTTGTTGATACCCAATTTTTCCCACATATATTTTTAAAATACATATATATCTTCAAAATAGTTCATGAGCATCATCAAGTATTTTTTCATATTTTTTCATAATTTTTAAAGGTTTTAATCAATTTATTCATGCATTTTTATTATATAAATAATTATTCATTGCATCACAAATAACTTTATAATAGTTTATAATTTAATTTTCAACATTTATATTCATATTAAGCTTTAAACATTTTATGTATAATTATATTTGCATCTTTAGGCTAAAATTGCATATTTTGCAATAATAGCACATATATGCATAATTACATTATTTACACAAAAAAATGACTTTTTATATTCTTATAATGTTAAATAATCATTTTAAATTATTTTCATGCACAAATAATATTTTTTATTATTTATTAATTATTTTTATAAACTATTTTACTGATTTAATTAGATATTTAAAATCTAGCCCTTCTTCTTAACTAATTTCGGACCTAACCCATTACCCCAGCCCAATATACCAGCCCAATACCCTAATACCCAGTAACCCATATGCATACCTGTCCAAATTAACATGCCTAAGTCTTAATCCCAGCCGTTGATCTCTGAAGATCAACGGCTCACAATCACCCCACCCCTTTAAACTAACCTACCCGTCTAACCCTAACCCATTTCCATCTACCTGCCGCCCTCAAACGCTCTCATCTCCCTCTCCTTTCTCTTCTGAAACCCTAGCGCTGCACTCCCATCTCCCCTTTTATTCCAACCTAAAAATGGAATCACTTGGTAATTCCTTACCTTATCTGCCCCCCCTTCTTACCGGCTACTCATTTTTGGTGATACCTAATTTGCTTGCCTCAAATGGCAAGTAGATTCTGTGGAGATCGAACCAAGGCTGGTTCAAATCTCTAACCTACTGTTGTTTCCATCTATGTTCATCGACTTTTCTGTGTGAGTATGAATATTTGTCGTATCTTTCACTGATTCATACCTAACATAAAGTTAGGATTTTCAGATCTTTGATTCAAACCAGATTTGGTTCAACTTTAGTTTGTTTTAATATTATTTTCGTCTATATTCACTTTGTTACTCGTAATTTGCGTTAAATCTTTTACTTACCCCAAATTAGGGTTTCAAACTTTCTTTAATCGAACCAGATTTGGGTTCAATCCTAATGTTTTTTCTTTAATAACTCCTTGTCTATGTACTTTTTATTAAAACAGACGATTCTTTGCCTTTATTTCTCTGTCAATTTGTGTTTACTTAAAATTAGGGTTTTTCAGATCTTAGTTGAATCAAATATAGGTCGATTCTGTTTATCTTTTGAATAAAACTCTGTCTAGGTTCATTATGTGATATTTGTGCTGATTTTATGGTTTTCCTTTTGAATATTCTCTTGTCTACCTTAGGTACCTTATTTTACTGCCGAGTAATCTTTGGTTTCCTGAAAATTATTTTTTGATATCTCCTACTGATTTCCGTTTACTCTTTCCTTACTCGTATGATGATGATGTTTTCATTATTTACATTCAACCTACTATGCTTCCATTATTTCCTTACCTTATTTGATTTGAGACTGCCTGTTAATTGATAGTTTCCTTGTTTCGAGTGGTACTCTCCTGATTACACGCTGTTATGGCTGTTAATTGACTGAACCCTGCCTTCAATTGATTTTGGAAATTATTTTTATTCCTTATTTGTGTATGCTTGATTTATTCTCTTATTTTTCTGCCTAATTGAATACTATTTAAACCCCTCCCCCTCTCCCCTTTAGGAACAAGACTCGAACTCTCTTACTCTCACTAAAGCTTAGTTTGTCTAATCTGATTTTGTGCTCATTATTTCTGATCTTGGCCGGCTGAAAGCCAATGCCAAGTGATTCTGGAACTTAATTGTTGTACATTTACTTGCTTAACTGGTAAGCCATAATTTCTTGTTGTTTCATTCTCTATGTTTCATAATCAGTGTTACTTGAACAACATATCTTGAACCTTACTTTAGCATGATTCTGCCTTTTATGCTCCTATGACTATCTTCTAATATTTGGTTAATACTGTTAGTTTAAGATTAGTTATTTTGAATAATATGAATCCTCTTATAATCTAGCTTAATGTTTAAACTTGTCCAGGCACCCTGTTTGTTAATCCTACACCTATTCTGAACTTTGCATAGTACCAGCATGAAACTAGTCAAATTGTCCTAACTTTGCAAATCTGTATAGTTACTTAATTCATGTGTCATGACAACTTGTTTGCCTTAACATTTCTCCCAAGTTGATTATGTGATTAAAATGGTTTCCCTAAGTGTCAGCATGCTCATTTAGTATAATTGGGTTTTTCTTCTGGGTTAACCTATTTAAAACTATGTACTTTGTAAACTTTGTTGTTGTCTGAATGCAATTCTGTGTTCTAAACCTGTTTTCTTCTTAAATCAAACTATTTTGAAATCTGCCCCTTCTTCCTTTATATGCTGATTTTTTAAAAACCTACACTCTTAGTCCCTTAGGTTCTAAACCATCTCAGTGTGAGCACTACTTAGGGTCCACATGAGACTTCTATGGACTCTGACACACTGAGAATTGGTCCCCAAATCTCTTGTGAATCATCTTCTGAATGGTGGTTCTGGTGTGAGCATTGCCCTGGGTACATGAGGTCCTTGGGAACTTTGATACATCAGCTACCTGACCCACTATGATGTTGTTATGATTGGAAGGCCTGGTTCCCAGGTTTATTTGGGCCTAATGAAGGCTCCCTACAGTGTAACTATTACTGTTATGTAATTCATTTGCTATTATGGTCTTCAATAACTTTGTAATAAACAAATTTGGGGATATTTAGTAAAGTTGGGGGGAGGGAGGGGGGTTCTTATTTCCTTTGTTAAAATGGGTAGACATCCTACCTATAAGATTTAGTTATGCTATTAATTCTGTTCATTTGGTAAAAAAACAGTATGAGTTCTATATTATGCTTAGAAATCCTGCCTATAGGACTTTCGTGATGGTATTAACTCTGAAGTTCTATATTTGCATATTAGAAATCCTGCCTATAGGGTTGACATTAAATTGCATATTAGAAATCCTGCCCATAGGATCTATCAATATGTCCAACAAATGTGTATTAGCAATCATGCCTATAGGACCTTGATGTTTGATTTAATCGTTTTCCTGGCAATCTGCATAATTTCAGCTCAAACATGATTTAATAGATATCATGCCTATAGGATAAAAAATCAGTCTCACACCTAGAGATCATGCCTATAGGATTTAAATTAATTCCATAACAGATACCATGCCTATAAGACTAAAACCAGTTCAAACCTAGAAATCATGTCTATAGGGCTTAAGTAAGTGCAGTAATTAAAAAGCATGCCTATAGGATTAAAAAGGGGAATAGAACCTATCTATATAAGTAAAATCAGTGCTACACCTAGAAATCATGTCTATAGGTCTGTAATCATCAAACTCGTAGAAATCATGCCTGTAGAATTCTGTTGATCGATTCTGAATTCAATCTCCATTGTCAATCACTTAGGCAATATACCTGTAGGATTTAATCCTTGGTTTATAATTGTGATGTATTATTGTCTGAAGTGCCCAGGTTATACTGAATAAAATCAGTAGGCCAACAATAGGTTTCAACACTCGCCTTAATAAAACTGCCTCTCCATCTGTTTTCTCGCATAAACATCTTGCCTATAGGATTTTAAGGTTAATAAAGTTTGCTGAATCAATTGCGTGCCTTTGTTGTTTATGTGTGGAGGTCAATATGAGACCATATTTGCTTGTTATCTGAAAGTCCTAATTGTTTTTTTTGCTTGTCGCCTACATTTTACATTTTGAGCAACATAGGTTGGGTCTAGAACTATCCCAAATAGAGGTCCTAATACCTCCAGAGCCATAGGTAAGGGACAAGTAGTGCACGCATAGGGAACGAGTTAGAATCAACTAGAGCGCTTACGTAACAACTTAAAGATAGTAATCGGGTAGTAAGGAGATGATAATCCGTGCACTAATGCTATGAGTAACACCTCGACTCGAGGGAGTTACAAAGTATTGCACGGGATGATCCTATAGGCTAAAATTTTTTAGGACCCTCTCCCTTATTCCTATTTAAAAATAAATTGAGTATTCTATATGTCCAAATTGCTTTATTCCCCTTAGACTAATTCGCTTACTTCAAGTTCGGTCGGGACAACCGTTATGGACCTCGAAGGGTGCCTAACACCTTCCCCTCAAGGTAATTTGAGCCCTTACCCGATCTCTGGTGATGTAAAATGGTTATATGAGTTACTTTCTCTAGGTGCCCTAACGCACCTTAATCCATTAGGTGGCGGCTCTCTCAATTCCAATTCCTTACCCTCTCAAAAAGAAGTTGTCCCAAAAATGTCGAAACCCGATTTCGCGAGAAAACGGGGGTGTGACAATCCCCATGGACTTGCTCCTTATGTTTTGATAGTATCTTTCTATATGATGACGTCTTTGTGGTTCCTAGGCAACAAAAGATGGAGGTCTTTGAGATAGTGGAAACTTTCTTTAGATGTTTGGAAGATACACATCCACCTTTGTGACTTAGCCTTCAAACACCGAGACCCTAGGGGTTGGGCCTACAATGCGATCAAACACTGAAGCCTGTTTTTTTTCTTTCTTTTAACTTCCTTCATCTCCTCTACCGAGGTGTGTTGTGACGAAGCTATCTCTTTGCTTATCTTAGATGAAATTCGAAGCGGCTCTGCCAAACTGAATCCCAAACCAAACTTCGGAGTGGCGAGTAGTGACCTTGCCTTTTCAACTTCATGTGGGACTCATTGAGCCTATGTATCTTTTCACTAGTAACTTGGTCTTTGAGTTCTCCTAGTCTTGATGGATTGGAGAAGTCGTAACCAGACTTTTCAAGCAGTATGAAGGCCTTAGGATCAAATTTCCCTTTTATTTTATCAGCTTGGATATTGCCTTTAGCCGACTCACAAGTCACGGATAGGATTTGTGCAATTGGGATGGTCATATGCTCCTTCAAATATTGGATCTCTATGTGACTCATTTGCTTCTTTGGAGTACATTCCTGTAACAAAGGTTGCCCTTTCTTTCGATGCTCACGCGGAATATAGCGAAAAACTGGGTGCTCCTTATCAGTCTTTGATTGTATGTTATCTTCAGATGATAATAGCTTAATAGAGACTTCTTCAGTTCTCTTTTTACACAGATTGGCAGTAGTCCACTGAGCCTAATTTTTTTCTTGTGAATTGAGATCAGCTTCGTCGACTGACGATGGTTTCTCCAGACTCGATTCACAAGAATCTAGGTAGAATTTTGAATTTGCAAAGTATGACTCTGTCTTAGTGAAAGGATTGATGTCTACATCAATTTTGACTATCTCTCCATCCCTTCTCTACTTCAGACATTGATGCAAGGTAGATGATACCACTCCATTCTCATGAATCCAAGGACGTCCAAGCAACAAGTTGTATGATGTTTTAGAATCTATGATGTGAATCAGGGTGTTTGACTTCATCTCACCATTGGATATTCCTACGCGGATCATACTTATGGATCGTTTTCCTCCTTGGTTGAAACCTTGTATTGTTAGGTTACTTTTGGATAGCTCATCGATAGAGATCCCAAGCTTTTTTAGCACCATCTTTGGCATGATGTTGATAGCCAAACCACCATCAATAAGTATGCGATTGAGATATTGTTCCCAAATGGCCCCTACAACGAACAAAGGTCTGTTATGTGGCTTAGACCCCAGCAACAAGCCATTATCTATGAAGGAAATTATTTCACAACATGTTACAACTTTTCCGTCATCATGATGTTCTTGTGGTTTCATTGGATCAAGCTCATCGTTGCTTCCTTTGTTTCATCGATTCTAGAAACTACATAAGTGCACTGGCATGACCTACATGAAGGGATTTTCCAAGAAAGAATTCATGCAATGTGATGGGCTTGCGGAACTTCGATGATAAGGCACTGTTAATCTTCTTGATAATAGAATATTTTATAATTCTTGGTGGTTGTAGCTTATCCACATTGCTCATCATCACTCTTGTCTTAGGAATTCGTAGCCTCAAAACTGCCTGATGTTTTAGCTTCTTGCGAGTTGCTAGAGTCCAACCCTCATCGTCATCGTCTTTGGAGTTATTTTCTAGCTCGAGTGAACCTTCAAGAGTTTTCCTTGGAAGATCAACTTCAACAGGCTCGAAAATTCCAAATTGTAAGAAGGCATTGCTTGACATGTTCTGCAACCTTGAACGCTTCTTTTCCTTGGGCGCTACACTTGCATGATTTGCTTATGTTGTTTCATCCATATCTATGATGATTTTCCCTTCACTTACAAGAGCCATGATTTTCTCCATTAAGACAAAGCATTTCTCTATAGGGTGGCTAATGACGCGATGAAACTTGTAGTATTTCGGATCGCCAACTTTACCAATTTCCTTGGGCCTTTCTGATTTAAAGAGATCAATGACTTTCTTGGCCAGCAATTCATCAAGGATCGTGGCTACGTCTAAATCTGGAAATGGATAAACCTTCGCCTCCAATTCCTTCAAGGTTAGACGACGTTTCTCCTCTTTGGGATATTGACTCGGGCCTTATCCCCCTTCACATTTTGCTTAGTCATGAATTTCATAGAAGTTACTTTCACCACCATAGATTCTCTGGTTTGGTTCTTTGATGCAACATTTTTCTTGAACTCTTTCTGATAAGCAAATGGAGATGCATTTCCATGGCTTGCGATGCTCAACTCCATGTCCTGAGCTCGCGTTGCAAGTTCTTCAAAAGTTTGCGGTTTGATTCCTTGTAAGATGTACAAAAGGCCTCGGTGCATTCCTTAAATGTACATCTCCACAACAGATATTTCTGAAAGTCGATCCTTTCAGTCTAAACTTAACGCCCTCCAACGATTAATGTAATCCACCACGGGCTCGTCCTTCCTTTGTTTGGTGCATGTTAACTCTATCATGCTTACAGTTCTTCGGGTACTGTAAAAACGATTGAGGAATTCCCTCTCAAGTTGCTCCCAGCTATCAACGGACTCGGTCTCCATGTCAATATACCAGTCAAATGCATTTCTTTTCAGAGAACGAACAAGTTGTTTTACCAAAAGGTCACCATGCGCTCCAGTATTCCTACAAGTCTCAACAAAGTGCGCAATATGTTGCTTTGGGTTTCCTTTGTCGTCAAATTGATGCAGATTTGGTGGATGATAACTGGTTGGCATAGTTAGACAATCAATCCGCTTAGTATAAGGCTTAGAGTAGTACAACGAACTTTGCGACGGTTCGCCATATTGAGCTCTAATGGTGTTTGTTATCATGTCTTGTAATTGTTGGACAGATAACTCCGCAACTGAAGTATATTGATTTTCCTTTTGAATGTTGAACATAGCAAGAGATTCCTCAACAGTCATTTTCTGTAAGACGTGTGAACTAGGAGGGACATGTCTCGACCCTCCGGGTGCATAGGCTTCCAATTTGTTCATGAGTTGAGCGATTTGAAGGTCTTTGTCTTCAACAGACTTCTTTAATACTTCTATAGTCTGTTCCATCATGGAAAGCTTTTCGTCCATGTTAGTTGCATCTAGGGCTGGGCATATATCGGGTATAACCGATAGCCCGAACCGAAAAAAGCTTATTGGGGTACCGATATCGGGTTATTGGGTTAACGGTTCGGTAACGATTTTGTATTTTTTTCACTATTGGGTTATCGGTTCGGGCCACAGTTTTCCCAATTTATTAACGGGTTAACCGATAACCCAATAAGATTTAATAAAATTAGGATTTTACCCTTACGTATATAAATACGTCTAGGGCTTCACTATTCTCTCTTTTTCTCCCAATTTCCCAGTCGCATTCAAGATTGAAGTTTCACAATTCACTTTTCAAACTCTGATTAAAATTTTGAACAGGCCTTCTTCAAAATTTAAAGTACAATCACATTCTTAGAATCTTAGAGTAAGTTTGTATTCCAAAATTACTTTTGTTAGGAAAAAATTCCGTTCCTTTCTTTTGAGTTTTACAGTAGAGTTCAATAATAAAAATATAGGAATTTTTATTGTTTTCGATTCTTTATTTTGTGCTCATGTTTCAGTACTATGTTTGTACTTGTTAATTTTAAGGTAAAGTTGCTACTACTTTGTATTGTTATTAATGTATTTGGACAACTGTTGTTGAAGACTTAACATTATTTCAGTTGTGCTTGAACAACTGCTGAATTACTAGTACTCTTATTGCTCTAGCTACAACTGGACTCTGGAAAATGACATTGATCTCTTGATTATGGTTTGGCAGGAAACCAAAAAATTGCAATTTATGTTCCTGTTAACTAATATTTCAAGTGAATTGGAGATGAATGCTTGTGGAGTTGTAGTATCAATTTTTGAGATTGCACAGGTCATGAATTTGTCAAAAGAAAACATGCTTCAAACATTAGTTGTGGCTAGAACGCAGAATTGAGTAGTATACTATATGTGAATTTTTCTCTTTTTTGCTTAACTCCAGTGAATTGTCTTATCTTTTTTGCTTAAGTTTAGATTGAGTTATCTTATCGGGTAAACGATAACCGAACCGATAATGATCGATAACCGATTAACCGATAACCGATAACTAATATCTTATCGGTTTGGTTATCGGTTTATCATATTTGTAAATTGATAACCGATATGCTAAACCGATTATATTCATAACCGAACCGACCGATGCCCACCCCTAGTTGCATCGGTCATCAAGGCATTGACTTTTGCTGAAACTGGACAATCCACCAAATCCTCAAATCCACCAAGGGTTGAGGTTGTTTGAGAAAGCTCGTCAAATAGCGAGAATGGGGTGTTGTCCCTAGAGATTGCGGTTGTGGACGTCATATGAGATCCACTCTTCTTTGCCATCTCCAAGGAGGTGAAGTATTCGGATCCATCCAAGAATATAGGGTTCTTTTCATTCTTACCTACGCCAAATTCTATTTTCCGAGACATTAAAGGTTGAAGTTGTGTTACTACTAGGGATGACAATGGGGGGGACGGGTTCTGTTTTAACCCGCAAATATTCAACCTGCCTCGCCCCGCGTAACAAATTTTCTATTTTCAACCCGCGATGCACCATCCCACTTAGACCCACCCCGAACAGCCCGGCAACTGGCCAACTTAAATTTTTTCCCCTTTTTAGCATTTAATCAGTAGATTTGTTTACTCAGATGATGAGAAATCTTACTTTTCTTTTAAAAGCTTTTTGACAACAAACTATAGAAAACTTATGGACTATGATTTGCAATCTTTGTGATATGTACTGTGATTGTAATAATTAACACTGAAATTAAGTTGCAGTCTAATTAATAATTACATAGAAATATTCCACGTTGGTCAACTTTTCTTACGTTTTGTTACTACAAAATCTTCAAAATTCTGGGGCGGCTAGTCAGAGGACTAATGATTTCACATACATGAGTTGTTTGAATAATTTTTTGGAATAACATTTCAGAATTAAGCTTTTGATTAAGTTTTTGGATAGTTATTATTTTAAGAGTGTTCAAATTAGATGAGGTACTTTCTTTTTAGTTTGTTCCTTGAAACGGCAACAGGTGGACTCACTTGTGCAAGCAAAAAGCTCCCTGGAATCGGAACTCAAAAGGTCTAACTCGGAGAAGGACGGATTGAAGGCCAGTTGACTCGGCTGAATGAAGATGTTGTTCAGTTGGAGATTGAGAAGAAGCTGGTGTCCGTGTTTGTCATTGTGCAGGTTGTTTACTATGCTGAGGTGGTTGAGAAGGAAAGGGACGGGTTTCGCAAACAGAATGATGCGGTTGAGAAGAAACTGGAGAGTTTAGAGAGAGAAATGAGTGATCTTAGGAAGGAGAAGGCTGAGATTGAGAAGGCGAGGATTGAAAAAGAGAGTGAGATTGAAAAATGAAACTTTCGGTGGAATCTCGCAAATTTTTTTATTAGTGTAATCGATAACCGAATTGATAAACTCCAAAAATCGATAAATCGAAACCTTATTGAAACGATAACAAAAAGCATATGTACAAATCGATAATCAATAAGTAATTATCGATAAGGGTCAAAATCAAATCGATAATCAAATGCACACCCCTAGTCATGATGGCACTTAACCCAACCCTCTAGGTAAGTCAATTAACATCTATCCAATTTAATTAGATTTTGTAAGACAAATAAATGATAAAATAACTGCACCTTAATACGTTTCCCAAGGACTGGTAGTACAAATCATGAGTTTCTTTAGATTTTTACAAATTGAATTGAAATAAACACAACATTAGTTTCAAACTGAACAGTGATTTTTACAGTGATTTGTATTTATTTGAAACCGATGTTGTGTTTATTTCAATTCAGTTTGTAAAAATCTAAATCTTAGAAGCTCATGCTTTGTGCTACCAGTCCTTGAGAAATGTGTTAAGGCTCAATTATTTATCATTTATTTGTCTAAAAAAAATCTTACTTTTGGATAGTTGTTAATTGGCTTACCTTACGTTTTGGGTTAGGTACTAGTTGGATTTTGGATCGTGACAAGGAAAGATGGTTGGATTTTATC
>MDKH01172379.1:0-12119 GCA_005239495.1 Nicotiana undulata
TCTAATGGAGCTAAATAGGATTATGAATAACATATTGAGCAAGAAGATGTCTTGAAATCATTTGTAATATCATTTAGGCATAATTATGAATAATTTGGAACATAAAAATATTAAATAAACAGGAAAATAATTTGATAAAAATACGAAAAATTATGGAAAAATATCAATTACTGTAAAGAGTGATTTTGAAGGGATATATGCAAGTTTAAAATAATTTTGGGGAAAAACTGGGTATCAACAACTGCCCATCTTTACCCGGGAAAGATGAAAGAGTTGTCGGGTAAAGATATGATGGCCAATTGTGACCGAGTGGAAATAGTATGAAAGATTTAGGCCGCACCCTGATTTCTGAGTTGCCTACAAATCCCTGGTTTTACAGGAATCAGGCCGTATGTAGTTTATGAGTCACCGAAGAAGTATACCGGTGACGTTTTATAAGGATAGACGCAAGGTGCAAAGCAAGGTGATCAAAATGGTTTACGGGGTAGTTAGGAGAACTGGAGCGGTCCGCTCCTGCCTGGCTGGATGTTCCTAGACGGATTTCCTACAAATGCATAACAAGCGTATATTGCGCATAATTTAAACATGATGCAGATTCCCGTTGGACTATGAATGCTGTCTTGGACGGTTGAGGATGACGTCCTTAGACCATGATGTCCTGGGCCATGAATCGCTTGATGTGGGATTCGCAGGATATGAAATGATGTTCTCGGGCCATGAGGATGGTGCCTCCGAACTATGGTGCCTTTGAATAATGATATGCAAACTGATAAAAGAGATCCTCAGGCCATGAAGATGGTGCCTCTAAACGATGACGCCTTTGGATAGGTTGGCGATATTTCAGCCCATAAGAAATGCAATAGTATGATGCTAACAAGAAAGAGCTTAGTCTTACGAATTGGCAGAGCTTAGCCCGAAAGGAAACGAAGTAGATATTGGTAGAGACAATAGTTGCTTTGAAAAGTAAAAGGGAGGCAGAACTTAGCCTCAGAAGGCAAAATGGTAGCCTTATGCAATGCAAAATGCAGATGGAGGTAGCGTTTAACCTCGGAAGGCATAATGGTAGCCTTATGCAGGAAGAAATGCAAATGGAGACATCGTTTAGTCTCAGAAGGCCGAATGGTAGCCTTATGCAGGGGATAAAATGCAGACGGAGATAGTGTTTAGTCTCGGAAGGCAGAATGGTAGCCTTATGCAGATGTAAATGCGGATGGAGACAGTGTTTAGTCTTGGAAGGCAGAATGGTAGCCTTATGTAGGGGATAAAATGCAGGCAGAGACATAGTTTAGTCTCGGAAGGCAGAATGGTAGCCTTATGCAGGGGATAAGATGCAGGTGGAGACATCGTTTAGTCTCGGAAGGCAGAATGGTAGCCTTATGCAGATGTAAATGCGGATGGAGACAGTGTTTATTCTCGGAAGGCAGAATGGTAGCCTTATGCAATGTGAATGCAGGAAATAAAATGCAGATAAGAGTTCTTAGCTGATGACGAATTGTGGCACTTTGATTGTTGTGAGTACTGCGATAATTGAAGCGTCGTTTGTGCTAATAATGAATGTTGGTTTGAGTGACAAGCTTGAAAATAGTGTATGTCCTTCTAGCAAATAGTATGTTTTTGGGGGCCCTTTTAAACTTTGTGCCTACATCCAAAGAAAAATCGTGAGTTCTGTAAAGGGGGAAGGTTACTTAGCATTCCCGCCGGCTTTACTTGACTCGTCTGCTTGATCACGATGATATTTTCTGTATCACTGGGGTAGCGTTTGCTAAAACAAGCTGTTTCAAAAATAGATATGCATGATTTTGTAAGAGTATAATATAAGCATATAATCTAAATAGTTTTAGATGAACCGATGATCGTGACGCGGTTCGAGACATTGCAACCTCTCCTGCAACGGAATTTTGAGGGTCCTCCTCAAAATTCTGCCCCAGTTTGATGGGTGAATACTTCTGATTGCTACTTGTGCGGTGATCGACTGAACTTGCTTCAAAATTTTGAGGGTCCTCCTCAAAATTCTGCCCCAGTTTCCATTTGTGGGGGGGAAATGAGATTTTTATTAAAATGTGACCGAACCCATAGGGCTGCCTACGTATCCCCTCTTAAACGGGAATCAGGTCAGGCGTAGTTCAATTTACAACATTGATAAAAGCATAAAGAGTTACACATAATAGCGTTTGACTGCATCTGAATTGATTGATTTTGCCCAAACCTCTTCGTCCATTTCTGCAAGTATGAGTGCTCCTCCTATCAGCACTCTGTGAACCATGTACGGGCCTTACCAGTTGGGAGAAAACTTCCCTTTGGATTCGTCCTGATGTGGACAGATTTTCTTTAACACCAACTGCCCTGGTGTGAATCGTCTTGGTCTGACTTTCTTGTTGAAGGCTCTGGTCATTGTGTTCTGATATAGCTGACCATGACAAACTGCATTCATTCTCTTTCCGTCTATGAGGGCCATTTGCTCATAACAACTTCTTACCCATTATGCGTCGCTGAGCTCAGCTTCTTGTATGATTCTCAGAGATGGAATTTCAACTTCAGCAGGGATAACAACCTTTGTACCATAAACCAGCGTATAGGGAGTTGCCCTGGTCGATGTGCGAACCGTGGTGCGATATCCCTGTAGAGAAAATGATAACTTCTCGTGCCATTGCTTGTGCCTTTCTGTCATCTTCCTTAGTATTTTCTTAATGTTCTTGTTGGCGGCCTCAACGGCTCCATTCATCTGAGGTCTGTAAGTTGTGGAATTCTTGTGTTTGATCTTGAAAGTTTCACATATGGCTTTCATCAGGTCACTGTTGATATTAGAACCATTGTCGGTGATGACAGATTCTGGAACTCCGAATCGACAAACAATGCGGTCGCGAACAAAGTCGGCCACAACTTTCTTGGTAAGTGCATTGTAGGAGGCCGCTTCGACCCATTTAGTAAAGTAATCAATGGCAACCAGAATAAACCTGTGTCCGTTGGAGGCAGCAGACTCAATTGGTCCAATGACATCCATGCCCCAGGCGGCGAACGACCATGGTGAACTTGTTGCATTAAGCTTACTCGGAGGTACCTTTATCATATCTCCATGTATCTGACAGCGGTGGCATTTTTTGGACGTACTGGATGTAGTCCATTTCCATAGTCATCCAGAAGTAACCAGCTCGAAGTATCTTCTTTGCTAGAACAAAACCGTTCATATGTGGGTCGCAGGTCCCAACATCAATTTCCTCCAATAATTTTGATGCTTCTTTTGCGTCAACGCACCTTAACAAACCCAAATCAGGAGTCCTCCTATACAGGATTCCTTCATTGTGAAAGAAATTGTTAGACAATCTCCGAAGTGTGCGTTTCTGAGTAGCATTTGCAAGCTTTGGGGTACTCTCCTCTAGCCAAATATCCCCTGATGTCATGGAACCAAGGATTTCCGTCTGCTTCTTCTTCGACGTGGGCACAGTAGGCCAACTGATTGTGGATTTTCACTGGAATGGGATCAATGAAACTCTTGTCTGGATGCTGAATCATAGATGACTGAGTAGCCAGAGCATCGGCGAACTCATTCTGGATTCTGGGGACATGCCGGAACTCTATCTTCGTGAATCTCTTTCTCAACCCTTGCACGTGATGCAGATACGACAGTATCTTGGAATTCTTGGTGGCCCATTCTCCCTGTACCTGATGTACCAACAAGTCTGAGTCACCAATCACTAACAGCTCCTGGACGTTCATGTCAATGGCCATATTGATCCCTAAGATACAGGCCTCATATTCGGCCATGTTGTTGGTGCAGGGGAATTGAGTTTGGCAGATACCAGATAGTGCTAACCGGTTTCTGATATTAGGACTGCTCCAATGTCGACTCCTTTGAAGTTTGCTGCTCCGTCAAAGAACATTCTCCAACCGTCATAGGATTCTGTAATGTCTTCCCCTACGAATGACACCCTCTTCATCAGGAAAATATGTTTTATGGGGTTCGTATTCTCCGTCCCTAGGATTCTCAGCGAGATGGTCTACCAATGCCTGTCCTTTGAACGCTTTTTGAGTCATATAGATAATGTCGAACTCACTCAGCAGGATTTTCCACTTGGCTGGCTTGGCAGTGGGCTTAGGCTTCTGAAAGATGTACTTTAATGGATCCATCCTTGATATGAGACATGTCGTGTAGGCACAGAAGTAGTGCCTCAACTTCTGAGCGACCCAAGTCAAAGCGCAACACGTACGTTCCAATAAAGAATACTGGGCTTCATATGGAGTGAACTTCTTGCTGAGATAGTAAATGGCTTGCTCTTTTTTCCCTGTTTCATCATGTTGCCCGAGAACGCAACCGAAAGCTCCATCCAGTACTGCAAGGTAGAGTAACAGAGGTCTACCTGGCTCCGGTGGTACCACGACTGGCGGTGTTGACAAGTACTCCTTGGTTCTGTCGAAAGCTTTTTGACAATCCTCGGTCCACTTAGTCGCAACGTCCTTCTTTAGCATCTTGAAGATCGGCTCATAGATGACCGTAGACTGTGCTATGAACCGACTGATGTAATTAAGCCTCCCCAAGAAGCTCATGACATCTTTCTTGTTCCTTGGCGATGGTATTTCTTGAATGGCTTTGACCTTTGATGGGTCCAATTCTATCGAAAGCTTTTTGACAAACCTCGGTCCACTTAGTCGTAGCGTCCTTCTTTAGCATCTTGAAGATCGGCTCATAGATGACCGTAGACTATTCTATGAACCGACTGATGTAATTAAGCATCCCCAAGAAGCTCATGACATCTTTCTTGTTCCTTGGCGATGGTAGTTCTTGAATGGCTTTGACCTTTGATGGGTCTAATTCTATTCCCCGGCGGCTTACAATGAATCCTAGCAACTTCCCGGCAGGAACCCCAAATGCACACTTTGCGGGGTTCAACTTCAGATTGTATTTCCTTAACCTGTTGAAGAACTTCCTAAAATCCTCCATGTGGTTACCAGCTTTCTTCGATTTGATAATGACGTTGTCCACATACACCTCGATCTCTTTGTGAATCATGTCATGAAATATGGTAGTCATAGCTCTCATGTAGGTGGCCCTTGCATTCTTCAGACCGAATGACATCATCTTGTAACAGTACACTCCCCATGGCGTAATGAACGCCATTTTCTCAGCATCTTCATCGTCCATCCAAATCTGATGATAACCAGCGAAGCAATCTACGAAAGACTGTAACTCATGTTTGGCGCAGTTGTCAATCAGAATGTGTATGTTTGGCAAAGGGAAGTCATCTTTCGGACTGGCCCGATTGAGATCCCAGTAGCCGACACAGACTCTGACCTTCCCGTCCTTCTTCGGCACATGTACGATATTGGCTAGCCATGTCGGGTACTCAACTACCCGGAGAACGTTGGCGTTGATCTGCTTGGTAACTTCTTCTTTGATTTTCAAACTCATGTCAGGTTTGAACTTTCTGAGCTTCTGTTTTATTGGCGGACATGTCGGATTAGTCGGCAGTTTGTGGGCCAAAATGGACGTACTTAGACCAGTCATGTCATCATACGACCAGGCGAATATGTCCTCATACTCATTTAAAAACTCTATGTATTCTTTCTTTTCTGACAGAGACAAATGAATGCTGATGCGGGTCTCCTTGACGTTCTTTGAATCTCCTAGGTTGACAACCTTAGTCTCATCTAAGTTGGACTTAGGTCTATTTTCAAAGTTTTCGACCTCCTTAACAATCTCGTCGGGTATATCATCTTCGTCTGAATCAATGTCCGTTTGTTGCGTTATCGCATTGCATGTCACAGTCACCGGTTCATCAAGACAAGTAATAGTAATGCTGTATAGATAAAATAATGAGAGAAAACAGTAGCGAATAAATATCGAATTTGTAAGAGAAATTAGAAATGCTTTGATAAATTGAATAACTGTTTTGAACATCGAAGATCTTATTACGGGAATTGAAAATGCAGAAAAGGGAAATCATTTAGTAATTAAAACAATAAATAATGCTTGTTTTTAGCCTTGCTACCCCGAGGCTCGGCGGGCTTTGGTTGTCCGGACAAACCAGTTCTTGAGATAGGTTCCCTTGCTCACTGCCTGTATGGAAGGTCCTTCCTCCCCCTCCTCCCCGAGAACAACACAACAATCCATGTCCCCGTCTTCTAGAAACAAATTTCTCATCGCCGCCAGTGCTTCCTCTTCGTCTGACCCATAGATGATGTCAGCCTTCTTGAAGGTCTGCTCCAGATGAGGTATTGGATGCTCTAAAGGGTAGTAGGGATTGTGCCATGGTGGTGACCACTCGTTGAATTCTTCCCATGTGTACTCATACCCCAAACCGAAAGAGTACCATGTTTCTTGAGTTTTATGGGCTTTCTGATCCCTTGGAGGTTCTTACCGATCCCTTTGCCTGGATCATATCCTCTCAAGTTCAGGATTCTCTCGATATTACTATCCCACAATTTGTCCTTGTCTATAGCATTGACCCGTTTGATATGGTGGTAGGTTCCTCCACCCAGCTTTCTTCTTCTATCGATCACATGGATAGTCTGGTGACTGTAGATAGGGTCGCTACCATCGCCGTGAATGATCACCTCTTGGTGTTTCCACTCGAATTTCACCGCATGATGTAATGTTGATGCTACATCCCTAGCAACATGGATCCAGGGTCTCCCCAATAATAGGTTGTAAGATGCTGGCACATCTATTACCTGGAAGTCTACCTCGAACCAGGTCGGTCCCATCTGTAGGCATAGACTGATTTCCCCCATATTAGATCTCTGAGAACCATCGAAGGCTTTCACATTGATTTCTCCCTCCCTTATCTCATGCAGTCCTTTACCCAATTTCTTGAGTGTTATCAGCGAACAAATGTCGAGGCTGGAACCTCCATCGATCAAGATCCTCGTGATGAAATGATCTTCACATTGCACGGTGATGTGCATCGTTTTGTTCTGTCCCAATCCCTCAGGGGGTAACTCATCCTCATGAAAAGTAATTTTATGACTTTCCAGCACCTGACCCACCATATTGGCCAATTCTCCACTAGTGGTGTTGTTCGGCACATATGCTTCGCTCAATACTCTCAACAAAGCATTTCTATGCGTCTCAGAATTCTGCAGCAAAGCGAGAATAGATATTTGCACTGGTGTCTTGTTCAGTTGGTCGATGACCGAATACTCCTTAGCCTGTATTTTACTCCAAAGGTCATATGAACTTATTTCAAAGAGGGGCAGGCGACTGGCAGCCTGTCTGCTTGACTCGGCCAGATGCTCAGGGGTATAGACTCTACCGATTCTCGTCATACCCTGTACTGCGATGGCTTCCTCAGGCCTGCTTTTACCTTTCCTTCTTGCCTCGTCTGTGTAATCCTAAGTGATAGCATTTGAGTAGAAAGGTGGCGTGGTTGACATTGCCACTAGAATCAGCGTGGCCATCCTCACTTCAACTGGAGTGTATGTTATGGGTGGCCGGATGGCAACCTCGAGTGGTGCTGGTACATTTGCAGGAGCTACAAACTTAACTTCAATTGGCTCTGGTGCCTTCGCCTTTGCAGGCAGTGCTGCTTCAAACTCAAGTGGGATAGACATATTCATCTTGGCATCCTCAGATGGCTGAATCTAGACTATGATTGGGTTGAGAGTGACTGCAGGTTTCTTTGGGTCATCGCCTTATGCGATCAACCCGATTAACCCCTCGGGATCCCAATCATCATCTATCTCAATCATATGGATACCTCTGCCCTTATGGTCTGGTAGAGGATTGTTGCGGACGTTCGGAGCAGGGTCTTTCACCACAATAATCTTGTTGTCGATGAGAGTCTGTATCTTATCCTTCAGAGAGTGGCATTCTTCGATGGTGTATCCTTTCATGCCATAATGGTATGCACAAAATTTGTTTGGGTTAACCCACTGAGAGGGGTTCTCAGGGGTGGAAGCAGGGATAGGTGCGACATAACTAGCAGCTTTTAGCTTTTCATACAGCTGGTCAATAGGCTCGGCTATGGCGGTGTATTGTTTTGGAGGTCGATGATCAAAGTTAGGACGAGTCCTAGGGAAGTTTTGTCGGGTTGGGGGTCATTGATAGTGAGATGGCCTGGAATTATAGGTGTTGTAGACGGGAGAGGGTTGTGAATATCTGGGCTAGGTAGGTTGATATGTGGGTAGTGGAGCTTCGTATGTGGGCGGTGGAGCTTGGTATGTGGGTGATGGAGCTTGGTAGTTCGGGACTGGCTGATACGTGGAGGGAGGTGTTGGTAAATTTGGTATTTGGGTGGGGATTAAGCTTGTTGTGCAACCATTATGGCTCCCACATCTTTCTTTTTAGACACACCACCAGACTGTAAAGCCTTGTTGGTGTCTTGCAAAGCTTCAAAGTTCATGACCATACCGCTCTTGATACCTTCTTCAATCCGTTCTCCCAATTTGATAATGTCGGAGAACTTGTGGCCTTCAACCATCATCAGTCGTTCATAATGCTGCGGGTCCTGAGCCCGAATGAAGAACTTGTTCATCTGTTCTTCCTCCAGAGCAGGCCTGACTTTAGCAGCTTTCGACCTCCGACGAGTAGCATACTCGTGAAAGGTTTCTGTGGGTTTCTTCCTCAAGTTTTGAATGTAAAACATATCTGGTGCATTTTCTGTTTTGAATCTAAACCTGTCCATGAAGTCTATTGCCATACCTACCAGTTTGACCATTTCTTGGGGTCTTGGCTGATGTACCAAGACAATGTGTCTCCCTTCAAACTCCTCATGAATAGCTTCATGCGGATCCTTTCGTCCTTTCCTACGCCAGCCAATTTGTCATAGTAGGTCCTCAGATGGACCCTCGGATCACCAGTGCCATCAAACATCTCGAACTTTGGAGGTTTGTACCCCTCGGGTAGTTCGACATCAGGTTGTATGCAGAGGTCTTCATAATTCAAACCTTCAATTCCCTTGATTCCTTCAACACCCTGAACTCGGCTGGTCAGCTTCCTAAGTTCCTCAACCAGATTCCTGATGAGCAGGTTCTTCTCATCAGACTCGGATGTATGTGTGACAGTCGGAGTGAAGTGAGTCATAGTTTCCACGTAAATGGGATTGTTGTAGGCATGGAAGTGGTCTTTTGTGTGATTTTGAGGCTCTGGGAGTGGATGCGGAGTGTTGTGGTGGCAAGCATTGCACTGTGCTGGAGGTGTTTGGTTCTTTGGGGGAGTGGCGTGATGATGAAGTGCAGGGTGATTTGGTTGCTTTGGGATATTCTGTGGAGGGGTGGGGTTGACGTCTGGGACGTTAAGGGAAAATGACAGATTGGCCAAATTCCGGACCTGGTCGAGCTCCTCTTGAAATTTCAGCAATTTCTGTTTCAATGGTGACATATTCTCATGCAAGACTTGCATACCCCAGCCGTCAATGGCCTCTACCTGTTCAACCGTATTTTCCTTCCTGATACCGCTGGATTCTGCCATCTTACTTTTGCTCTCTTTTCTACCTTTGGGGGGACTGGGAGGATGAGGAGTAGGTGGAGGCCCCTTGGATCTTGTGCGATAGGCTGATGATGCTAGAATGCACGAACTAACCTTTGAGGAGGGGAATAATAAAGAAAATAAAAACAAAAGGCAACCAAGTCAGTGAGGATTATGAAAATATTGTAGAAATTAAACACGTAATGCGGAAATGTAAAGCGTATCCTAAGTTGGGGGACCTCTTTGTGCCTGAGGTAGGCCTAGCGACAAATTGATTTGGAGAACTTAAAATGCTAAATGCCTCATTTTACTGATAGAAAATAGACAAATCTTTAAAACGACTCTAAATATGCGAAGATAAAAGGGACTAATGACCATAGGCCTTATTACATTAATGAAGAAAAGAAGACACCCCTATCTACTTGGTCCCAGAAGGACCTTCCCCAGATTCGGCATTCTTGCTTCCCTCGATCAGCTTTCCCAACTCGCGACGTCCCAGCAGTAGGTAGGTTCTGGTTAGATGTTCTTGACGAGCATTTTGCATATCTTCCCACCAACTTAGCAATTTTGGGCGGATGTTGGAGACCATGCCGAACCTGGGGACTTCGTGCCTCATTTTCTGCAAAACAGACAAGGTTAGGCCTTTTACCCCCACCAGACTCGACTATTTAACACCAATAATTAGCAGGAAGCATTTAGTTCTCCAAATAAATGCACAGAACATGAGAGTGTCCATTTGGGATTTTAGGGAACCCAATGGACTTTGGACAAGGCTATCTTAAAGGCTGGACAACACATTATCCTGGATAGGTTTGACCATGATGCATGCATCAGTATAATGGAGTAAGGTTTCTATGGGGTTTTAGACTGGTACCCTTGAGCGGACAACTCAAGGGGGAAGGCACGGAACTGTCGACTGCACCGTTGATCGACTAGTTTTACCGCAAATACGCCTTTCCGAGTTTAAGGGGCAATAGTATAGGAATAGCGCAACCACTCATTGTAAGCGTTGCTATAGTATTTTGTTTGGCACGAGTGGAGTATGAATGTCGAGCATGATATGCAATAAATAAGCATTTAAACAGGTAATCATGTATTTGCACGTTAAGGAAAGCGGTGAAGAAAAAAAAATATAACAGTTATGGTTGAAAGCAATTTTAAAAAGAAAACAAAGAGACATGTTAGTCTTGTTCATGGGAAATAAATACTTGAAATAGGTAAAACAAATTTAATGGCATGTAACGGGGAAGAGGAAAGGGTGCAAGCATTAAACAAAATTAAAGGTCCAAATTCACGAAACGATTTGTAATGGCATAAGCCTAGGGAGATCCCCAGCGGAGTCGCCATGTTGTCGCGCCCCCTTTTTCCCCTCTTAAAGCGGAGAGATCGGGTTTATGACATTTTGGAAACCTCCTTTTGAAGGAAGAGGGTTAAAAGGAAGAGTCGCCACCTAACGATTTCTTATGGTGTGTTAGGGCACCTAAAGTAATTAACTCATAAGACTAGTTTGCATTACCATAGATTGGGTAAGGGCTTGAAGTTATACCAAGGGGAAGGTATTAAGCACCCCTCAGGATCCACAACTGTGGTTCCCTGCCAAATGGTTTTCGTGAATTCGGATAACAAGCACATAACAAGTAAGGCTCATATAAGAGGGGATTTCAAACAAGTATTGAAGTTTATTAAACGTTGAAAGAAATAAAAAGTAAATATTTGAGAAGAGACGTCCTAGGTTTAAAGTAATATCGATAACATCAATGCAATACCCGATAGGCAGAGCTACACGTGGTATAAACGCATCGGTCATCACATCCATATTCTACCCTTTCCCACCCCGCGAAGGTATTTAAAATGCGTGTTGGTCACGAAACTTATTGCGTGCTATTACTCGTCCCATTCTATCAATCCCGGAGGAAGTTAGGGACTACTATTCCTAGAGGGTGTGTACTAGGCTGAACCCCTAGGTTAAAAGGACAAAATTCTAAACGACGAACAAAATAATTAGGACTGCAAATACAGGGAAGATTATAGAGGCAGACATGAGGCTCAAGTATTCCTCCACAATTTGTACACATAATTAGCACGACTCAACCACAAATGAGGTCTTAAATTTCAGAACCAAAGGCATGATGTCTAGGCGAGAATACAGTAATGAGGCAGTGTTATTACAGAGTTTCAGAGAAAGGATTTTTACCATTTTCAAACTATTGATTTCTTATCTGTAATTAGCCAGACAATACACAAAAGAGGAATAATTTTCCAGTTTTAACAAGTGTTAATACCTAAGGTTTTCCTAGGCGTATTAAAATACTCCAATTATACTGCCTGGTTTCAGAAAATAATAGTTAGACAGGGTGAGTCTGTTTTATTATTATGAGGCTAAGAGTTTAAACAAGTATGGATGCGGGTCCTGAAAACATGATATCTAAATGCAGGCAGGTTGTAGAATGATGCAAACCTATACATGTTGTTCTAGATGCATGAGCGTTTTTATCATTAGAATCTATTCTTTTTAGCGAGATTCATTAGCACATTTTCTGAATGAAAGCAGAATATACAGAGATGTAATTCCTTGTTAAGTTACTGAAACCTAATACATGATTTCTTGTTCACAACAATATGTTTTTTAACACATGATTTTGGCATATATAACATTAGCATGCTGAGAATGAAAATCCTAGGGTACATGATTTCTAATGCAAGATTCGATAGTTGATGT
>ML242373.1:0-15132 GCA_005239495.1 Nicotiana undulata
TGCAGAAAAGTGATATTTGAAAAGGCAGTATTTGGGGAAGTATATTTTGACAAATGATATTTGGAAAAGCAGTATTTGGGAAGGTACATTTGGACAAATGATATTTGGAATAGCAGTATTTGGGAAAGTATATATGAACACCACGTATTTTGAAGGAACTATGCTTTAAAGATTCCTCTTTAAAAAGATATAAATATACATTCAGAGAAATTATGTTTCAAAGAAGTTTTCCTTATTTCCGAAATGATTGTATTTTCAAAACCTTCAAATCTAAATTCACGATTTAAATGTTTTCACTCGACGTTTTTACCAGCTCTATTGAGTTTATTGGTTTAAGCCTGATATGAAGAAATTGATATAATGATAGGTTGTTAATGCTTATTGGGTTGTGACTTCGACTTTGGCTTGACATTTCTTATGTTCTCTTTGCGTATTTCTACTTTNGTGATAGGTTGTTAATGCTTATTGGATTGTGACTTCGACTTTGGCTTGACATTTCTTATGTTCTCTTTGCGTATTTCTACTCTGTTGCCGTAGATTGTATTGTCTTGTTTTTCTTAGTTCTGAGACAGTTATGTATTGTTCCTTCGGACCTTGTATTTAGTAATCTCATAGACAGTTCGTGAGTTAGTGACTCTAGATTCTGGGATATTTTAAACGAATCGTGTTATGGGTATTTGTATGTAATTCAGAATTTATTTGCTTCCGCACTTAAAGAGGAATATAAAATGTTCTAGTTATTTCTGTTATTTCAGTGTTACTATGTTAATGTAATTGTGTACGTTGGCTAGTCTAGCGGGTGCAACGTTAGACGCAGTCACGACCTGAAGGTGGGATTTCGGGTCGTGACAAGTTGGTATCAGAGCGCTAGGTTGCTTAGGTCTCACAACTCAAGGACAAACTTGGTAGAGTCTGAGGGATCGGTACGGAGACGTCTGTACTTATCCCCCAGAGGCTGCGAAGTTAGGAATCTTCAGCTCCATCGTGCGAATTTATTCTATCATTGATGATTGAGCTTGCTTACTCTTGTCCTCTCACTAATCTCGACAACATGCGAAGCGTCTACGACCGGACAAGAGATGAAGCCCCAATGACAGCTACGATCAAGGGAAGAGAAAGAAGCAGAGCGCAGTCTAAAGCTCGGACATCAGCACCTATTATACAGTCTCAAATGGATCTAGATGCGGAGGTTCTAGCTCGGTCAGTATATGTGGACTAGATCATATTCCAGAAGGATTTATAGATACTCCATGGTTGCAGGATGCACTATTCCGTTTATTGAGGTTGGACAAGTTACCAAACAAGTTCCACTCCATTTCAGTGGTATATCTTTTGAAGACCCACATGATTTTCTTGACCGCCTCTATGAAGTATTGCACACCATGGGAATAAGTGTAAAGCAACGGGATTGATTTATATGAGCTATGAAGTTTAACATCGTGGATTATCAGGTATTGTGACCTATGACTTTTGCCACGTGGGGAGGTCTGCTGTCAAGGAATAGATTGCGAGGCCACGTGTCATATCGGTTTTGGTTTGGAATGTATAAGGCCGGGGATTTTTGCAAGAGATAAAGCTGGGAATTTTGGTACGTCTACCTCCTTAATAACCCTATACCTCAGTACCAAAGGAGTTATTCAAACAACTTGAAGTCTACAAAAGTCTACCCAGCGTGGAAGTCACGGCTGTGTCAGGTCATAAGACGGTATCAGAATATGCCATCAGGTTCGATAAGTTAACCCGTCATACTCCTACGTTGGTTCGTATAGCCAGAGGGCGAGTCCCCAGACTCATTAAAGGACTCAAAAATGATTGTAAATTTTGGACGACTCAGGGCAGGATGATACTTTATGTCGGCTAGTGGTAGAAATTGCCCTAGACTTGGGAGAGTCATATTTCATCAGAGCACTCAGGCTACGTGCCCCATTGCAGCTACAACTCAACTACATGACCACCTAGGGAAAAAGGAGTCGGAATGTCGAAAGTGGAGGTTAGATTCCTAGAGGTGGAGACCCAGTCTGTTGATATATTTTCTATGGTATGGATGAGGTCGTTACATTAAATGGTTTCATTAAAAGAACAATCTCTAATTATTATAAAGTGATGATTTTCTGAACTTAATTCGGTTATGCTTATCTAATAAAATTCTTCTAATATGCTCCTCTTTCGGTTGAGCTTCGTAACTCAAAAAGCCACTTATGTGGATACTTGTATTGAGAAGTTCTATGGAGATAATTGTATCTATCATTACGTGTTGTAATTTTTTTTAACAGAAAATATTTAAATGAAGGCAATGGAATGTTTCGATTGGCACGATATGCATATTGCTTGTGATTCAGAATTGAGGACGAGATCCTTGCGTGTCATTATGATTTGGTATATTTTAGCCGGGCTACGAGCCGCGGTGGAAGTTATGTAAAGATGAGATCCTTGTGATGGAAATTCTTGTGTTTAAATTCTCCCTTGTGAATTTAATTTTGTTCTGTTTTTACTTTAGTACTGATAGGTAGTCATGCTTGTTAAACTTATTAGTTATGTACAAAATAAGAGTAATAAAAATAACATTAGTTAATAATAAATAAATAGATAAACTAATTAACTATCTGTGCGTAATTTGCCAAATTCGTGCTATGATTATGGAGCCTTAACCTACGAGGTAGGTGCCCACCCCAGGTGGCGTTAGATGAGGCACGTTATTTTGGGTAATTATGAGGTCTTCAAGCATCGTATCTCGATATCAGTATTGTGAAGGAAATTGAAGGAGCAGTTACATGATTGTTGGACAAAGGCTTCATCAGGCCTAGTGTTTCTCCTTGGGGTGCTCCAGTGTTGTTCGTGAAGAAGAAATATGGCTCAATGAGGATGTGTATTGACTACCGGCAGTTGGATATGGTTACTATTAAGAATAAGTATCCTTTGCCGAGGATGGATGACTTATTTGATCAACTTCAGAGTGCTACAGTATTTTCTAAGATAGACTTGAGGTTTGGTTACCATCAGCTGGGGATCAGGGCGTCTAATGTTCCTAAGACGTCTTTTCGCACTCGTTATGGGCATTATGAGTTCTTGGTGATGTCGTTTGGGTTGACGAATTCCCCCGCTACTTTCATGTAGTTGATGAACCGGGTGTTCAGGCCTTATTTGGACTCGTTTTTATCGTGTTTATTGATGATATCTTGAATTACTCCGGTAGTCGAGAGGAGCATGAGTAGCATCTTCGAGTTGTCCTCCAGACTCTGAGAGATAGGCAGTTGTACGCCAAGTTTTCTAAGTGTGAGTTCTGGTTGAGTTCGGCAGCATTTTTGGGCCACGTTGTGTCGGTAGAGGGTATTCAGGTTGACCCCAAGAAGGTTTCAGCAGTTAGAGATTGGCCTAAGCCCACTTCAGCCACAGAGATTCGGAGTTTCTTGGGCCTAGCAGATTATTATCGCCGGTTCGTGGAGGGATTTTCATCTATAGCAGCCCCGATGACCAGATTGACTCAGAAAGGTGCCCAGTTCAGGTGGTCGGATGAGTGTGAGGCGAGCTTTCAGAAGCTCAAGACAGCCTTGACCACGACACCGGTGTTAGTTTTGCCCACATGTTCAGGACCGTATACCGTGTATTGTGATGCTTCACGGGTTGGGCTTGGTGCGGTGTTGATGCAGGATGGCAAGGTCATAGCCTATGCTTCTCGTCAGTTGAAGGTCCATGAGAAGAATTATCCAGTTCATGACTTGGAATTAGCAGCGATTGTTCATGCCTTGAAGATTTGGAGGCATTACTTGTATGGTGTGCCATGTGAGGTGTTTACGGATCATAAGAGTTTACAGTATCTATTCAGGAAAAAGGAGTTGAATATGAGGTTGAGAACGTGGTTAGAGTTACTGAAGGATTATGTTATTACCATTCTTTATCATCCAGGGAAGGTCAATGTGGTGGCCGATGCTTTGAGCCGGAAGTCAGCCAGTATGGGTAGTCTTGCTTATTTATCAGCCGGAGAGTGACCTCTTGCTTTGGATGTTCAGGCTTTAGCCAACCGATTTGTGAGATTGGAAGTTTCTGAGACTGGCGGTGTTTTGGCCCATACCGTGGCCCGTTCTTCATTGTATGATCGTATTCGGGCAGGCGGTATGATGATCGTTATCTATGTACCCTTAGAGTTACGGTTTGGCACGGGGGTGCCAAGCAGGTCACAATGGATGATGAAGGAGTTTTGAGGATTCAGGGCCGTATTTGTGTGCCCGATATTGATGGCATTCGTGAGTTGATACTTCTGGAGGCCCATAGTTCCCGGTATTCCATTCATCCGGGTGCCGCAAAGATTTACCAGGACTTGCGGCAACATTATTGGTGGCATAGAATGAAGAAGGATATTGTAGCTCATGTAGCTTGGTGCTTGAACTGTCAGTAGGTTAAGTACGAGCACCAGAGACCCGGTGGTTGATGCAACAGATTTAGCTTCCTCAGTGGAAGTGGGAGCGTATCACCATGTACTTTGTAGTTGGGATCCCACAGACTTAGAGGATGTTTGATGCGGTTTGGGTTGTTGTGGATAGGCTGACCAAGTCAGCGCATTTCATTCCAGTATCAGTGTCGTATTCAACAGAGAAGTTTGCAAAGATTTACATGAGAGAGATTGTTAGATTGCATGGTGTGCCCATATCCATTATATCAGACCGAGGTACTCAGTTTACCTCCCATTTCTGGAGAGTATTTCAGCGAGAGTTGGGCACACAGATTGATTTGAGCACAACATTTCATCCTCAGACAGACGGACAGTCCGAGCGTATTATTCAGATTTTGGAGGATATGTTGCAGGCTTGTGTCATTGATTTTGGTGGTTCATGGGACCAGTTCTTGCCTTTAGCTGAGTTCGCCTACAACAACATCTATTAGTCGAGCATTCAGATGGCTCCGTATGAGGCGTTGTATGGTAGACGGTGTCAGTGTCCAGTTGGATGGTTTGAGCCGGGAGAGGCTCGATTGTTGTGTTCTGAGTTAGTCCAGGATGCCTTGGACAAGGTGAAGATTATTCAGGATAGACTTCGTACATCTCAGTCCAGGCAAAAGAGTTATGCGGATCGCAGGGTTCGAGATTTGTCTTTCATGATAGGAGATCAGGTGTTCCTTCGGGTGTCGCCTATGAAGGGCGTGATGAGGTTCGGAAAGAAGGGCAAGTTGAGCCCTAGGTACATTAGTCCATTTGAGATTTTGGACAAGGTAGGAGAGGTGGCATACAAACTTGCCTTGCCACCGCATTTATCAGCCGTGCATCCAGTGTTTCATGTATCCATGCTCCAGAGGTACATTTGCAGATCCATCTCATGTTCTCGACTTCAGTGGTGTCCAGTTGGACCAGGATTTGACTTATGAGGAGGAGCCAGTAGCCATATTAGCTAGGCAGGTTCGTCAGTTGAGATCGAAGAGTTATCCTTCGGTTCGTGTTCAGTGGAGAGGTCAGCCTGCCGAGGCAGCTACCTGGGAGTCCGAGTCCGATATGTGGGACCGATATCCCCATCTTTTCCCCGATTCAGGTACCTCTCTATGTCCGTTCGAGAACGAACGTTTGTTATAGAGGTGGAGATTGTAATGACCCAAAAGGTCATTCTTTGTTAATTTAGCTAAATCTGTGTTCCGAGGCTCCGAAAGCCTCTGTTAATCTCACCTCAATATGCGTGCGCAGACCGGGCGTGTAGCCAGGAAGCTTTTATGTAAAAACTTGATGAAAAGTTGAAATTTATAATAATTAATCGATTAAAGTTGACTTTGGTCAAAAATTTTGGTAAACGGTCCCGGAGAGTCCGTAGGAAAATATGGGACTTGGGCGTATGCACGGAATCGAATTCCGAGGTCCCAAGTCCGAGAAATGAGTTTTTAAAGAAAATTGTTTTTCTGAAAATAATAAAGACTTTTGAAAATGATTTTTTATGTGAAACCTGTGTTACCGGGCCCGTATCATGGTTCCGGAGGCCGGAGCAGGTTTAATATGTGTTATATGAGCTATCTGTAAAATTTGGTGTAAAACGGACTTAGTTTGACGTGTTTCGGATAAAAAATGGAAAATTTAATAGTTTATGAAGATTGAGAAAATTCTATAGATTTTGAAGTTCAATTCATTGATTTTGATGTTATTTTGGTGGTTTCATTACTCGAATAAGTTCGTGGGATGATTTAGGACTTGTTGGAACGCTCGGTTTGAAGTTCCGAGGGCTTGGGTGGGTCTCGGGTAGGTCCCGGGATGTCCTTAGGCTAAAATATAGCTGTTGCAGGTCCGAGGGGTCAATTCTCTGAACCCACCACCGTGGTCCGTGGTCCATTTTTCGCTGACCGCGGTGGGGGGACTTGAGGGGGGCTTCGCGGCCGCAGTCGTGTTTTCGCGGTCCGCGGTGGAGGGGTTGGGTCACTGGTCCGACTTCGGAGGCTTATAGCGTTTGATATACAAAGAATGTTGAGATGATTCAAAAAGGAAATTTGTAGCCCTTCGTGTCTAGTTTCTAGAAAGGTAAAGAAATCGTAATTGGACATCTTTAGAGAAAGGTATGGTCAAAATACTAAAGCATGTCACTGCAGTCATTTTTCTTGATTTTCTTCAGCTTTTCTTGGTCCTTGCTAGCGCGGCCGCGGTCCATTTTTCGCTGACCGCGGTGGGGGACCTGAAAGGGGCATAAATAGGTGGAAATTTCAGTTATTTTCATTATTCAAAGCCCTAAAAACATAAGAGGCGATTTTCCAAACACTCTTTCTTCTCCAAAACATTAGTAAGTGATTTCTAACTGATTTTCTTTACTCCTTAACTTCTTTTTACAAGATTTCACCCTAGAATCTAGGCCTAAAATCATGAAATCAAAGTAGAAATTAGGGGTTTTGGGTAGAGTTAGGGTTTTTATAATTTTGGGAAATTCAACCTCATTTTGGGATCGGGTTTCAAAACAAACTATATATTTGGGCTCGTGGGGGAATGGGTGATCGGGTTTTGGTCCGAACCTCGAGTTTGGACCAAGCGGGCCTGAGGTCGGATTTTGGTATTTTTGGAAGAATGATAGGAAATGCATAACTAGGCTATGGAATTGGTTTATTGAGTAATTATTGATGTTAATAAGTCAATTATGTCTAGATATTATCGTTTTAGAGTTGGATTCGAGAGGCAAGGCTGTGATTGAGGCTTGACTTGCATTTTTGGAGCCGAGGTAAGTGTTTGGCCTAACCTTAGCTTGAGGGAATAGGTATAGAGTCTTAATTGCTATGTGTAATTCATGTCCAACGTATAGGTGAAGTGACGAGTACCTATATGTTGTGGTAAAGCATGCCAGTGGGTCAATTGTGATGAATTATACCGTGTTCTCAATATTCTCTGTACTATGAGTAATTGGTGATTTAGAAGTGATACATTGATGTTGTACCATGACGTGGGAAGTTATCGAATTATTTGTTCAGTTGAGGCTTTTACTGTTGAAATTATATTTCTGAGCAAGTTTTGTTATAGTTGAGTCCCTTGCCGGGACGATAGAATTTTATTATGTATATTTGTACGCTTGAGAATTTTTATTGTTAGTTTTCACATTATATTGTTGTTTTTATATTATTTATCACACGAGGGGACATGCCGTGCCGATTGTTTATTATTTATTGCACTAGGGGACATTCTGTGCCGAGTGTTTATTATTTATCGCACAAGGGGACATGTCATGCCGATTGTCTATTATTTATTGCACGAGGGGACATTCCGTGCCGAGTGTTTATTATTTATCGCACGAGGGGACATGCCGTGCCAATTGTGTATTATTTATTGCATGAGGGGACATTCCGTGCCGAGTGATTTTTCTATTTATGCACGAGGGGACATTCCATGCCGAGTGATTGTGAGATTATGCATGAGGGGACATGCTGTGCCTTTTGCTGTTCATTATCTGTTCTGAGACGTTAAATTCCTGCTTTTACTTTTACATTTCAGTTATTACCCTATTCTACTGTGCTAGTATTTTGTTTCCCCTTTTATCCCCAACATGTTCTCCCCGTATCTGTTTTTACTTGTTTATTTCCGTCGATATTTTTCATGTTATTATATAGAATTGCACAGGTATGTATATTGTTATTGGTCCTAGCCTCGTACATCGGGTCGGTTGTACTGATGTTACACCTGCACTTCTTTAGTGCAGACTGCGCAGCTGGACCCAGTGGGCACTGATTGAGGGGGCATCCTTCAGTCCACTCCGGAGATTTCAAGGTAGACCTGCAGACGTTCGTGGGCCTTGGCGTCTCCTCCATCCTTATCTTTCCATTCTATCTTGTTTTTCTTAGTTCCGAGACAATTATGTATTATTCCTTCGGACCTTGTATTTAGTAATCTCATAGACAGTTCGTGAGTTAGTGACTCCAGATTATGGGATATTGTAAACGAATCGTGTTATGTGTATTTGTATGTAATTCAGAATTTATCTGCTTCCGCACTTAAAAATAAATATAAAATGTTCTAGTTATTTCTATTATTTCAGTATTACTATGTTAATGTAATTGTGTACGTTGGCTAGTCTAGCGGGTGCAACGTTAGATGCAGTCACGGCCTGAAGGTGGGATTTTGGGTCGTGGCATAAATACTTGGTGCTCGCACATGGGTTCAAACCCTGCACATATGCGCACCTATTGCACGTAGCTTTCACAAATAATTCTGGCAACTAGTGCCTCAACCAAGTTTAGATAGGATTGTTACCTCAAACGAGCCAAATCCAATACCGAGCAAGCAACCCAATACTCTAGAAATGCCATCTCGCACGTACCGACCTCTGAGCGACTTGAAACTAGCCAAAAGCAACTCAAGAACATCAAATAATGCCAAAGGAAACAAACCAAATCGTTAAAGGTAAAACTTTTGAACAAAATCCCAACGTCAATCAAAAAGTTAAACCCGGGCCTGCACCCTGAAACCTGACAAAACTAACAAAATACGACAACCCATTCAATTACGAGTCCAACCATACTAGTCTCACTAAAATTCGACTCCAAATCAATGTCCAAAACTCAGAAAATCACTCTATAAAACTTTAGACAAAAAACCCCAATATTTCGCTTGAAATCATCAATCAAATGCCAAAACGATGATAGATTCATGAAATATAATCAAAACCGAGTACATAATACTTACCCCAATCCATGTGGATAAAATTGCCTCCAAAATCACCCAAATCCAAGCTTTCCCAACTCAAGATATGTAATCTGACCAAGCCTTCAATTAATAGCTTCTGCTCAGGCCTTTTTCGAATGTGCGGATCAGTAGCCGCTTCTGCGGCGTTGCTTTTGCGACCAAGAACACACTTCTGCCAAGAACCACTGGAATCTGTCCCATCACACATGCGGAACAATCACTACTTCTGTGACATCGCAAGTGTGATGCAAAATGTGCACCTGCGCACCTGTCCCGCTCTTGCGCCTCAACCATCGCTTCTGCGATAACGCAGATGTGGCCAAAAACCTCACATCTGCAATGCCCTCAAACACATCCCATATCCTCTCCTGCGACCACTAACCCTCACCTGTAGGATCGCATCTGCGACCAACACTCCACATATGCAGACACACCAGAACCACCAGCCTCAGCCAATGCCATAAAGCCTAAAATGATCCGTAACTACGTCCGCAACTCACCCGAGCCACTCGAGACCCTGTCCGAATATTCCAACAAGTTGAATAACATAACATAGAGCTCCTCGAGGCCTCAAATCATGCATAACAACATCAAAACGACGAATTACACCTCAAATCAAACTTAATGAACTTTCAACTTCCAAACCTCGTGCCGAACTATATCAAATAAACTCAAATTTTGCACACAAGTCCCAAATGACATAACGAAGCTATTCCAATTCCCAAAACCACAGTTTGAACCCGATATCATCAAAGTCAACTTCCGGTCAAACTTATGAACATTTCAAACCTCCAAAATTCCAACTTTTGCCAATTAGTGCCGAAACCTTCTAAAAATCTCCAAATGCAAATCCGGACACACGCTCGTGTCCAAAATCACCATCCGAACCTAACTGAACCATCAAAACTCTTAATCGAGGTCAAATGCTAAAAATTCAAACACGGTCAATACTTCCAACTTAAAGCTTCCTAGTTGAGAATCATTCTTCCAAATCAAACCAGAATAACCTGAAAACCAGAACAGGCGATTCATACAAGTCAAAATACATCATACGATGCCTCTCAAGACTTCAAATAGCTAAACAAAAACAAATTGCTCAAAACCACCAGTTGGGTCGTTAAACCTTTATAGAGATAGAACAACTCCAATTTGAGTTTTCTTCACCATGAAATATCCTTCCAATGCAGCCACAAGAACAACGAAACGAAACTAGCAATCAATTCGGGTTTCTCAGCACTAGAATCACTTTGGAAGACTAGAAATCACCTAGGGTTTATATGAAACCTTGGGAGAGTATTTTACAGAACATAAACCACTTTAAACAACCCCTACACGAGGTTGAACCACACAAAGTCAGCAACCACAAGAAGAACAAGAAACTCACTAGCACCACGGGATTCCCGAAACTTGATTTGTGTTGTTTGCCCTTGGTTAGGGTCTTGGATCATGAGAGAACTTTGAGAGAATGTTTTTGGTGTCTACGGTCTGAAGAGAGTGAAAAATAATGAGTTAAAATGGGCGTTATGCGTCACATATATATCAAGATATTCTCAACCGCCTAAGTGAGTCCAGGGAGTTGCTTGCACAGTCTCGCGAAAATGCAAATATCTCTGTACGCCGATATCATATCGATGAACAACTTAATGTGTTGGAAACTAGACTCGTATATCTTCAATTTGGTAGGTGGATAATTCCGTAATTTCAAGTTTGTTGGGAGAAAGATTAGATATGCTTGACCTAACTTTCAGCCCATTTATGAATGTAATTTGTGATGACCTTTTCCAACTTTTGTTCCACAAATCGCTTGACTTCAAAACATAACACACGACTATGATACGACTAAAATAACGCATAACATAACCTCCTTATCATGTTAATCACCCTAGTCTCACCCCAAAAGTACATGTTATAACATTCCCAACTTGTCGACTTTTGATGAAACTTATTTTATTCAATTCGTTTAGCTACTAAGCATTCCAACCCTCTTGGTACTTTTTACTCATGATCTTAAATATTTGTAACCTCCAAGGTAACATAATTAACTTACTATAAGTAAGTTCAAAGATGATCTCCTCTCTGAGCTTACATCAATTGACTTACGACATACTCTTGCGAACAAAAACATGGGGTGTAATAGAATCATTCTTCCAAACCAATACCAAACCACTCGAAAGCCAAAACCGAACACACACACAAGTCATAATACATAACATGAAGCTACTCATGACCTCTAACCACAAAATTGTGTGCAAATACTGAAAATGACCAGTTAGGTCATTACATTCTCCCTCACTTAAACATACGTTCGTCCTCGAATGTGCCAAGAGTCGTTTCAAAGCCATCAAATCATGGTACAAACTCACAATGCGCATAACCATGGGTAATCCCACTTCACCCTAATCCACGTAAGCCCGACAACACAACCCAACTTAAGATCCTTCAACCATAGCCGATAATCCTTAGAACCCAATCTTAAACATATGAAACTCATTATAAAACTCGATTCTCGCATATATACACTTTATAAGTCTAGACAAGCTGTATCAAGCCACAACCATAACCCAAGATAAAATCACATGATATACCACATAACTCAGATACTCGTAGACATGGTTTCTAATATGGTTTCAAACAAATAAGTACGTATCCTAGACATGGTTTCTAACATGAAAAATAACTCATGTAGTCATACAAATGGATAAAACATGATATCAAAGAAGCATGATAGCACAACAAGGCATATAGTAGCGTAAGAACTACCCGGATCATGAATATCCTCGTGTGGGCACACATGCCTGTCACCTAGAACGTGCGTCACCCCCAACACATCTCAATATCATAGTTCTTAGGGGTAATTAGCCTCAATACCAAGTTTAGATATGTTACTTACCTCGAAACGCAAATTGATAAACCAATAATCTCTTCTCGCGTGAATCGACCTACGAACAACTCGAATCTATTCATAAACAAGTTAATATCATCAAATAATATTGTAGGAAATAACACCAAACAATAAAGCTTCAATCTTTATCCAAATCAAAAAGTCCAATCGGGCCTGCACTCCATACCCCGATAAGACTCACTAATTTCGAACACCCATTCGAATATGAGTCCAACCATACCAATTTCATCCAATCCCGACTCCGTATCCAGGTTCAAATGCTCAAATTACATTTAGAAACTTTTTTTTACTAAAATTCCCAATTTTTTCACTTAGATTCATCATTTAAATGCTAAAAACAAGGATGAAATCATGGATAATGAACAAATCCGAGTAAAAAAATACTTACCCCAATCCAAATCGGATAATCCCCTCCCAGATGGCCAAAATTCGAGCTTTACAACTTAGAATGTGATAAAATAACCAAAACCGTTGAAAATGAGTACTTAAATATTCTGCCCAGGCATATGCATTGCGATCACGCAACAACCATCACAATCATGGAACAACCATAGCAATCGCAGAAAACTAAAATCAACCCAGCCGCTGAACCTCCTTTCGAACGCGATAACCTAGTCACGAACGTGATGACAACCACATCAGTGCTTACATGAAACATGTTTCCTCCCATGCGAATGCAGTGTCCATAGGCCTGAGGCCCCCTTCCAGTCTCCCCTTCTATGTGAATGCAACATCAAGCTCGCGATCGCGAAGGCCACAGCCTCCACAAGCTCCGTGAATGCGGCCTTCCCTTCGTGAACACGTAGAACAAAAAGACTGACACCAAATTTCTTTCCGCAAATGCAACACACTCTTGATCACGATGAACAACACTATAGACCAACAAAAGAACAATCCAAAATAAGAAGAAATGGTTTGAACCCATCTGAAACACACCCGAGGCTCCTCGACCCTATCCAATCACACCAACCAATCCCAAAATATAACAAAAACTTACTCAATACTTCAAATCACGTAAAACAACATCAAGACCCCGAATTGCACCTCAATTCAAGCCTAAGGAACTAATAAACTTTCAACTTCCAAAGCTCATGTCGAACCATATCAAATCAACTCGGAATGACCCCAAATTTTGCATGCAACTCACAAATGACACAACATGCCTATTCCAACTTCCAAAACCACAATCTGAACCCGATATAAGCAAAGTCAAACCTATGAACTTTCTAAACCTTTAACTTTCCAACTTTCGCCAAATAGCATCAAATCAACCTACACACCTCCAAATCCACACCCGGATATAATCCTAACTCCAAAATCATCAAATGAAGCTATTGAATCATCAAAACATCCTTCTAGGGTCTGTATACACAAAAGTCCAATTCTGGTCAACTCTCACAAGTTAAGCTTCTAACCTTGGGAATAAGTATCCCAATTCATTCCCCGAAATCAAACCAACCACCCCTAAAAGTCACGCAATCACAAATACAGCATGTGAAGCCAAGAGACTGTTAGAAATCTGTATTTGTAAAACAATTCTGGAAATAATAAAATAAAATAAACAGAAATGTAAACGTAATGGAAACTTAATCCGAGCCCACTGAATTCACAGTGTTTCCTTAAGGAATTTAATCCCCTCTTAGTACCCAGGGTTATGGATTATTTTCTCCCAGGATAGAACGAATTTCACACTGGTGTAGTGGTACTTCAAACCCCAGTGTTTCAGCGAACTCAAAGTTCGGTAGCAAATCACACTTACTTGCTTTCTTTGAAGATGAAAGTATGCAGAAAGAAGGAGGAGAACTCAGAAATTAGTATGTAAAATCTGAGAGAATGGACTTGTATTTATAGCCAAAGTTGGGCTGAAATCTGAAGAGGTGCAACTCTCCATAATGGCTGTTTTTGCAAAAACGCCCATAAAGTAAATGCCATGACATAATTGGCTATTTACTCAATAATAAAGAGGGAAAATTGAAGGGTAGTTAATTTTCTGTTACAAAACAGAAAACTAAATTCTGGATAATAACTGAAATGGATTTAATATTAATATTTATTTTAATATTAATATTTTGTTATTAAAACAAATATTTAATAACATTTCTGTTAATATTTACTATTAACAAATAAATTTGGTCCAAAAAATAATCTCTCGATCGATCATTTGACCAAATCCAAATCCAAATTCGAATCCGAATCCGAATCCGAATCCAAAGCCGAAGCCGAAGCTGAGGCCGAGCCGAGCGAGCGACGACGACAATGGCGCGAGGCTTGCTTTCTTCTCAACTCTTTATTAGCTAGAATAAGAGCAATTGCTTATATACCCATCAAAAGTCTTTTTCTCTTCCTATGTGGGACAATTAAGGAGGAAAACCCAAATATTACTCAAATATTTCATTTTCCCCTCCATTTCCCATTCACCCATTTTAAGCATAATATATCATTAATTACTTAAAAAATCCCACCAATCCCCCACATGAATGGGGAATGGCTATATCAAAGAAGTATGCAGGAAATATTATGTGATTTGCAAGCAAGGATTAATTGCATCTGGATAAGTAGGTTTCCCTTTGAACTTTCCGTAGTGAACTTATGTCGGATATACTCGATCAATCGGTAGATTTGATATCTTTGAACCGTCGAACTTTGGTGTATACCTAGACAACCACAAGTCACACAACCAATCCTTAACCGTCTTTGGTTCTCATTGTTGTGTTCGTTTCAGCCATGAACACCGCCTGGTTTCATAAGTGCATAGAGAATTGGCCTTGCAAAATTCTCCTTGAAGCGGCTAACACTTCACACTTACATAGGTGATTCCTAAACGTGTCATCCCGTAGATACACTATTTGATATACCCCGTATCAAATTTAGAAATCATTAAAAAGCCTTAATGCTTTATCCTTGATACTGAACATTGTCTCATCACGAGAATGGAACAAATAATTTAGTTGACAATGTTGAACCGTCATTAATGACTTTGTTTGATCTCCTTGAACCTAGATCTTGGGATCTCCAGTCTTCTAGGTAGAGTTACCGCCACTATGATTTGTTCTAGGCCATAGTCCCATTCCCCTTGATGATTTCTCAGCTACATCTCTAGTTAGGCCTT